>JAQRGC012114855.1:0-17507 GCA_028659135.1 Plantago lanceolata
TAAATGGATAAAAATGTTTCTATTAATAAAAAAGACGTTTTAACTAACACTTATGTTTAAAAAAAACTACGGTTTCTTGTACAAAAATACAGTTTATTTGTAAAAATTAGTCACATAAATAGTTATAGATTTCGAGGATGGATGGAGTAGGGATTTGGGAGGACAGTCCCATCTAACAATAATGTTAACAACTAATGCAACCTTAAAGACATAGTATGTGACGCCCCGTCAGGAAGCATCCTGCTCCCTAGAACGACGCCACCCGCCTGCAGCCTTTCTTTCAGAGCCATCTGTGCTCTGTCGGAAAGCTACAGGAACGGATTAAAATAAAACCCAACAATTAAAAAGCCATGCTCAAACTAGGATAGAGTAACACTCTTTTAACCTGGGTTTGGGCCCGTACCTCGGTGTAACCAAAGAATTAGATTCATGTCCAAGAGATGGGCATCGGACAATTATCCTGAGTTCCTCTCAAAGTGATAATGGATCTCTTAATAAACTGCACCTGAGGAAATATGGACAGAACAAAGGAAAGGAGTAAGTCTTTGATGACTTAGTAAGGTATGAGAGAACAAGAATGTCAAATAAATGATCATGAGTTGAATAGCACAAAATAGTACATAACAGAAAAGAAACTTTCAAAATGAAACAAATGATAATATGAAACGAGCTTGAATATCAGATACCAGTCATAAAACTCCCAAACAGTATGACTACAGCCTTATAACTCCAGCGAGGAGCGACCTCGAGAGAACACGAAAACTGGCATGCCAAGGTTCATGCCGATCCAGATCACTGAATACCCCAACCACCGGTAGTATTTCAGCATCTAGGGTAAGATCTGCGGTAGATGACCTTAACCGTCGGTCCGTCCCGCCCAGTAGCCATCCACGACAGTCCAGGGCCCGATTCGTACACTGGAATGTTCCAGTAGTTGTAATTCGTAATGATTTGTATCAACTTTAAAAAGAGAACAATATCGCAACACGATATACAATGATTTCAAATAAACAGAACCTGAACTCGAATCAGGTAAATTGAATAGATCACAATACACAACATTGGAATGCTTTCTAAGCAATAATTGGAAGAGGAGTCTGGAAGTCAAGAACTCCACATAAATGATTCAAATATAATATTGCAAACATATGAGATGATGAAAGGTATTGTCCTGATCATTTCAACATGACCATTATAAGAAACAAGTCAATGTGTTGGCAGTACATTTGGACCAATGGACCATAAAGATATCAAGGAAGTGATAAGAAGAATACGAAAGGAGAGTACATGTTGATAGAGTAGTTATGAAAAATGATAGAAGCAAAGTCATTGAAACGATAGCTAAAAAGGTCAAGTTATTGAAGAAGATCCGAAGGAATAATGGAAGTGGGAAATGAATCAATCAAAAGCAATATAGAATTGAAATAAAAGAGGAAAATAGTCAAAAGTTGGAACTGGTGAGAAAGTACTTCAAACAGAGTGTTCGGTTTAGAAATCAATGGGTAGAAGGTTAAGAAGAAGAATTACAAAATGGTGAGATCCATGATAGAATTGTATAAAAGATTAATAAGAAAATGGTGAGACCTAGAGGGAACGATATACGATTGTAAGGAAATTGAGATGATCTTGATGTAAGAAAAGTTGGTTAACAAATGAAATAGGCTAAACAAGGTAAAGAGTAAATAAGGGTAGGTACCAAGAGAATTACAAATCAAAGGCAAACAAGAAATCATGAGAGAATTACTTTTCAATAAGAATTCTCGGATTTAGTGAATAAATAGATTAGGCGGTCAGGTCATAAACAACAAATGGTCTCAAGAGATGGGCTAGCCAGAGATATGATGAACAAGTTAACATAGTAATGAAGGTGTTGGGTATCAAAGAGTGAACAACGTTCTGGCTAGTTTGATAACTGATAAAGAGATAAAAAGGTATGGTCCAACTTAACATACACAATGAATGAAGATCATAACATGATCAAGAAATATATCGAATGACAATGGCACATAACTAATTGATTGAGAATACGGATAACAAAGATAAATGTCCACTTCCCCCAGGGCCGGATGCCCAAACAGATTAAGTAATGAAGGCTGGAATCCTTACCTACTACTAGGGACTAGTAGCTCACGCTTTAATACTAGCAAGGATCATTTCCATAACCCTGGCACTTTCACCGTTCGACTGCTACCAACGTTACTCGTACTATCTCTATGAGCTAATTAACATGTCAAAGGGTATACTTACATCGGCCAGAAAATATAATAAATTAATAAAAGTTGAATAAACCGTAGAATTAGACGGCTAAGCACGAAACACTTACTCTCAGACGTTCTCGAGAATCATTCGGTTGCTTCTTCTATTTTTCTTTATTTTTTTCTTGTCTCTTTTCTTTCTTGGTCGCTAGCTTATGGAGATGAATTCATATGTGTGTATAGTGTATACCAATATGGAGAAGAAAATATGGCGCCTTATCTTTCTCCTCTATGGCTCATATATAGAGGCCATGGAGACCAGTGTGTGTGCATGGCGTGTGTGTGACTTGTGCATGCTTGTGCATGGCATGTGTGTGACTTGTGCATGCTTGTGTGTTGCGTGTGTGCATATGAAGTACTTGATGATGAAGTAACAATTTGGGCCGTTGAAGTATGGCAGCGTGAATGTGATATACACCTATATTTACGAGTACTATATTGTACTTCAACCATTTACGTCAATCGATTTATTCGACTTTACCCGGACGTCTCAAAAATAAAAAACGAACATATATTTAAAAACTATAAAATCGTGCGGTTCATATTATAGTGTTCTCTCTTTCATAGCCCCTCGTTTGGATATAAAGCGAGTCCGTCAAACATATTTAGGGCCATGGCTAATAAAACTTCAAAAATAACTACTAATTTTTAAAAAAATATCATTAAATACTACCAAATTGTACGGTCTATATTATTGTATTCATACCTTCATAGCTTCTCGTTTCGATATAAAACGATCAAGTCAAACCTTTTGACGGACAGGGCAAATAGTACTACTAGTCTAACCCGCTTTAAAATACCGAATCACTTAGTGCACTTTCGTCTACGATTCGTACCAACACTCTTGTGATGCAAATAAAATTAAACTTAATTTTCTATCACCGATAGATAATCCAATCTTAATCGAGTCTAAAAGTTTGGGGCGTTGCATAGTACAAAAGAAAGTACAATATATTACATGACTTAATTTACAACATTCCTACTAATAAAATAAACACAGTGATGCTCAGCTGCATGATGTGAACCCCGTGACTTGACAAAAGATTTTTTGCTTGCTTCCTTAGCTATGGCGTCGGCTGCTTTTGCATTCCCTATACACAAACTGGAAACGGACCTTTTCCAAATCAATTGTTGTTATTGATGCTTCCTTCAACAGTATTTGTTGATCTGGTGTTGCAAGATCTGGCTTAGCAATGCAATTTAACAAGTAGAATAAGATTGATTGATTTCACACTAGCAAAAAAAAAAGTGTCAAGTAAAAGGATAGAAATTTGAGAAAAGCAAGCTGCCAAGTAAAATGTATGCAGCGCAGTACATCCATATCAAACGCCCCGCTCTCTTTCCAACACCACCATACCCCATCATGTGAGATGCATACCAGTATAGAACCGGGCTAGCAGATAAGAACCGAGTTGCCACCTGCAAATCATCAGTTGTATACGCACAGAGTCAGACAGTTCCGGAACATTGACGTCCATCATAACAAAAGATTCCATACTTGAAAGTAAACGACAGCTCAACAAGACTAGACAATCATTGTTGCAGTTTCCCTATACCTATGACTTCTTTTAACTTTTCATTTCCTAAGCTTTCTAATGTTGAAGTAAACAATGATTCAACATGCAACTAGACTATCAACTCCAGTCATTTCCAACGCAACAAGCATTTAGGTGTCTTTATTATTAGGTTTTATCTAGCCTTTCACTTTATTCAGGGGTGAGAAATTTGCTAATAAGTGTGGTGGAGAAACTAAGATAAAAATTAATTTTAAGCAACTAGCTCGTACATGCATAGGGTATAATTAAACATACACATTAATAAATGTATTTGTGAAATTTACCAGGTTACAAGCATAAGCAACATGTTTGCATTTTTCATTTCGTTATACACCATAATCTTCTAATTTAGCTCCTAGGATAAACGGAAAGAGTAGACTACTTTAAAATTGATGAATGATATCCTACTAAGCCGAATATCTTTATACATAACTTTTTTCTGGTTTACTTATGAACATCCAATCAGAAAACTTTTATAATCGGTTTTTAATTCTTGGTGAATGCTTTCGACATAGTAGTGTTATTCAAATAACAAACAACCAATACAGTGCATAAAGTTTTTTTTTCATGTGTGCTAAAATGCAGCAGCCTCATACTAAAAGCAGCAGTTGCCACAAAAAAAAATTAAATCCAGCTAACCTGCACATGCATCACAAAGAACGCTGTCGCCACCATGAAGCTCAAGTGTAGAACACAAGGAAGAATAACAACAGGAAGACATTGTTCGCTGTTTGATACTTTGGTTGATGGCTGCGTAACCAAATTTTCTCCACTGATAGCTTTTCTTCTCAGTCTAACATTCCCACTTTCTGATACAAATCATTATCAAATTAGATGACTAGAATACGTTTATGGAACTTTGAAGAGAGCAAACAGTCAAACTATATTCATGTCAGATCATATTGTCATTAATACGTAGGGGCTTGAATTCCTAATTACTAATAATGACTGGTTCAGTGGGCAGCCAATAATAGTAAAATCGCGAACAGAAGATTATAACTGCACAACTTCAATAAAATATAATGGCACAGGGATAGTAAAGTAATTGTTGCTTTCAGAATGAATGATGAATTCAGGACCATTAATTGGCTACCAAGCATTATTAATGTCTTTGCTTATATCGGGACGAAAAGCAACGATTTGGATTAGTTTCTCGGTAAAAGAGTTCAATTCCCTTCTGCACTGGTATAGAGCTCATTGAGATGGGAGTCTTTGTTCCAAGGGCACAATGTGACACTAGACAGCTCAACAAGCAACTAGACAATCAACAAGTACTGTTTGCAGGGTCGGTCATACACACACTTCCTTTTAAGGTACAGTGAAGCTGTACTTTCAGGTACAAATAATGGTGTCATCCTGATAGAGGTCCTTAATATTCAATCACCACAGACCTCAATACGCATACATCACACGGCATACATATCGCTGCTTCTAAGATAAGCACACCCTTAAATTATTATCTTCCAATGGTTATAATCAACTCTGAAAGACCAATCAGACGCAAAATATGTAAAATTTTCACTCTATGATCTAGTACAAAAAAAAGACTGAAAAAAACTGTACCTTGTAATATGTTGGAAACATCAACCTCTGGAAGCCTAGCAGAGCTTGTTCTTCCCTCAGCACTCATAGCTGGGGGGGCCACAACAAAATCTTTTTCCGTAAAAGGTGCTCGGAGGCCAAGTGAGAGGAACAACTCAGGTTGTTTCTTGACGTAGTAAACAATCGAGCAAAGTGCAAGGGACAATATTGGTGATGCAAGAAGAAAATTAGGCAACTGCTTAACCTGAAAATATCTTAAGAAGCCCACTCCCCTGGCAATAAATAAAATTGACATCAAGAAATGAATCAAAATAATTTTCTTCCTTCCTGATCATGTCCTATCAGAAGTTTGCTTCACAGAAACAGATAGCAAATAAAATTAAAAACAGTTCCTGATAGATGATGTATTTCCTTTTACAACATAATACCCACCCCACCACAAAAAACAAAAAGAACAGAGCGTATCGTAAGCCCAATATACAGGAACGCACATAAATTGCTGAAATTACATGGAGCTCAGTGGATGTAGATTCTGAGACAACAAATATGTTCTGTCTTCTCAATTGTGTTAGGTAATCTGGGAGAGAAGAGACTGGAGAATATTGTCTTATGGAGAGTTAGACTTATCAAGGTGTGTTTATTTTATAAATTACTAACAGGACCTGTAACAAAATCTTGCAAAGATGAACAGGACTTTAATGCTGTAGAGCAAAAAAAAGAAATTAAAAACAAAATCAGAAAGATGGTTATTGCCTTATTGGATAACAGTTTATTGCCCAAAAATTTTTTTAATAAATTGTAGAAGTTGACTTGATACATACTCAGGGATACTCTACGAGATATGTGGAGGAGGTTTGATTATACAGTTAACACAAGAACATATGAAAGTTCATAATGAATTACAAACTTATCACATGAGACATGCTCTTGTGTAAGTTAATGTATGCAGTTAAGAAAATGAAAGTAACAGAAGGGAAAAACACTTCATATCGACAATATGTACACATACCAGTAGTGGCTTTGGATATAATTGTACAGTAAAGGAAGTCTTGTCTTGCACCAGGGCCTCATTTGATCTGCAGAATGCCCCATGCAAATATTGAAGTATCCATAGGCTTGAAAAGAGATAAACGGAGCAAAGACGCACAGGCATTTTAAAGCTCCAGAAACAAGGACCTTCAGTGTCAACTGGCATTTACCAAAAGTAGCATTGGACAAATATAGGGAAGAAATAAAATCGGTTCAGTTAACAAGATCATGAGAATGTTAATTACAAAACTATCAAAACCAATTGATGAAGATTGGTTTACAAGTTTAGTAGTCGATGACATCATGATTCAAGTATTGCTAAACTAGATGGACATGAGATACTCGTGTAGAATCAAATACTTTGGCTCTTATTCAGGAAGATGGAGAAATAGATAGTGACATGAACATAGAATACATATAGGGTGGTCAGAGAGTAAAGGAGTGCCACAGGGTGTTGTGTGATCGGAATTTTCCTATACGGATTAAGGGTAGCTATAATAGCTCCTTTTTATAAGGAACATAAGGTTGGGCCCCAATGAAGAGCCACATCCAGAAGATGACTGGTTAAGTTGCACATGCTATGTTGGTTGTGCGGCAATACTACGAGAGACAGAGTGAGCAAAACAGACATTTGTGTGAAGTTAGGTAGCTCCTATGTATGATAAGATGCAATAGAATAGACTAAGGTGGTTAAGCCATGTTGACGTAGACCCAGTGAAGCACCAATTTGCAGAGTAGAGTCCTTAGAGTTGGATCCCATTAGAAGATCACATGGGAGGCCGAAGAATACTTGGCTAGAAGTTATGCATAAAGATATGTAGGCGAAGGGCATATATGAGAATCTAACTATGGAGAGATACACATTGGAAGAATTGGATTGTTGCACATGACACGGTGTCTCTTATTGGTTCATTTAGCCTACCCGATTTTTCCAGGGTAAAGGTTAAGTTGGTTCAGTTTACATATTAAATACTGAACTTTTTACTAAGTTATTTTAGTGTTCCTTTCAGTCCATGGTCATTCACTATCAGTTTGGCATAAAGTGGAGGCTTTTTTGTCACAAATCAGATGCACAAAAACGCCATCAAATTTTAAGTAGTTACGTTCATATTCTTTTTTGTAATTTTTTCATTTGTCTTGTTGAACTGGTATGCCTGTGAATGTTTCAGACAAGAACTTGAACCAAAAAAAAAAGAAAGAGAAGTTATTAAATATGCTTTGATTAATATTGATTCAATATTGCATGTTGAGAATTTTTGTGACAAGTTGTTTAAGTTTTCAT
This sequence comes from Plantago lanceolata, assembly GCA_028659135.1. Taxonomy (NCBI): domain Eukaryota; kingdom Viridiplantae; phylum Streptophyta; class Magnoliopsida; order Lamiales; family Plantaginaceae; genus Plantago; species Plantago lanceolata. Next base: position 7,665 of record JAQRGC012114855.1, read on the forward strand.
TGTTATCAGTAAGCCTCAGCCTAATATACTAGAAAGTCTTCTAATATCTTTTCTTTTTTGCATTGAGGGGAGTACTCAGTGTCCTAGTCAATCTCAGGCAATAGATCTTGAATCTCATAGAAGTTTATAGGTGATATATCAAAATTTTGTAATCCAGATTATCTCAACTTTCAAGGCCTAGCATTACAAACAGTGGAGGCATATTATAAAGATTGTATTGCCAATTTGCCATTACCAACAAAGAGAGATCACTTACATAAACGTTTTTTCTGAAGAATAGAGCTTCATGCAGTTGTAGCATTGTGTCGAAACAGAAATATCCTGCGTTTAGCACACCATTTGACCGTGCAGAACCAGAAAATGCAAACCAAATCGATGAAAACCAATCATTCCCATTAATGAAATGATATAATCCTCCAAAAGATAAGAAAGCATACAAACTCTCAGAATATCTGCAGAGAGAAAAACAAGACAGAAATTATAGGTCTAACCACTAGATAGTCCAGTTTGATACAAGATAAAGGATTCAGAAAATACACTGTTGAGTAGAAAATGGAAGCTGGATTAAAGCAAAACAAGAGTGATGCTCTCAATGCCACCTCTTGGTCCTTCAGAACAACTAGTGATAGACTGCCAGGAACACTATTAGACGCTTACTAATCAAAATAAACATATAAACAGTTACAAGTCAAGAGAATCAACATATCAAGCATACAATCTGTGCTAAGCTGACATAGATAAATGAACAGGGGAGGGAGCATATATCATACTAGGATCACCAAATCATCAAATAAAGACCATAGTACCATTTATTAGCAGAGTATCAATTTGAAAGGTTCAATAAAACACTGACCTATATAAATACAACGCCGCAAACACAAATGTAATGTTGTTAAGCACATAGCCAGACAACCCAAGCACAGCCCTGTATCCGATAACGGGTACCAATGGTGCAAACACTGCATGCCAATAGGAAATAGTCAATGCATCTACTCAACTGTTAACAACAAAACATTAAGTAAGCCTAGATATCTGCAAATAATAGCAGGCAAATACTACGAGCAAAACGCTGATCTCTTCGAACGATACAAAAGGAAAAGAGCATATCCAGTTTAGTGTACATGAACTGTCAAAACAAATCCTATATACAGTCTAGAAACATCCCTGGATTGCTTAGTTTTGCTCCGGTTAGGGTCTCAGTGATGAATTTCAACTCAGTTGAAGCTAATTTGCAGTTTCCGATTCAATTGAAGTTAATTATGAATGAAATGGAGCGAGAAGATGAAGTAACGCAAAGCTACCTGATCTAGAGAGAAGTGAAATGCAAAGGGGGAGCAAGGGCAGGAAGGCATAGTTCTGCTCGTATTCGTAACCGCATTGGGCAGCGCGTACAAAGAAGACGCCGTCCCATACAATGCTACTCTCGATGGCATTTGCCACGCGCGGCAGTAATGGCGGCGCGTGGTGTTCGGAGTGGGTATTTGAGAGGCAAGGAGGGTTTATTGAGCCGGAGGTGTCGTAGGGACTGAGAAGAGATCGCCAGAGTATTATCAGGCTCACAAGGAGAATTCGAGACGCGACGGCGTAGTGGAGGACACGGCGGAGCTCCGGAGGAGCCATTGATCCCGTTTAATAAGGTCCGTTTGGATTGGAACTCATAAATCATAATCTTTCCCGAAGGCTTAATTGGGTTTTTCACGTTTAACCCCGCCATGTTTTTCTAGAGCGGGTCGATCCGAACCCGAAGCCTCACACAAAAATTTTATGGTTAACTATTCGAATTTTACCCTGAAATTTGATTAAAATTCATCCGATTCGTAATCACCCGAATTAAACTTGACCGGAGTCCGTCCGATCCAAATTAAATTTGAAATTACCCACGAAGTGCACGTTATATATGAAGTTTTTGGCAATTTACCCTTCGTATTCTTATTAGAAGGCGGATTGACCCCTTATATTATTTTAATAGACTATTTAACCCCATGTATTTTTCAAAAGGTGCAACTCGCCCCTTTCCTACAATTTTCCGTTAAATTTGACTAACGCCGTTAACTTTTCCGTTAACTTTTGGCTAATTATCCCCTTGTATTTAATATAAAAAGCGGATTACCCTCGTGTATTATCCTTACAAAAAATTGCATATAGATGTGACTTTAGTGTTTATAATATCAACTAAGGATATCTCGCTGAAACATTAGCAAAAACATGTCATTCTATTTTCTGAGCCCTAATTCACGCGATTTCTAAAAAATTTGCCCCTCCCTTCTTTCGTATATATATCATTAGTTTCTACGCCTTTTTCCCTCACATCTTCATTGCTTCCTGATCGAAAAACTCAAAATTCTCTCAAACGTTGCCATTTCTCTTTCAAAATCCACCGTTAATCTCGTCGGAATTCACAGAGCATCCATGTCGTTGATTGTGTGTCTAGCTTACAAAGGCCTGAAGGTTGCGATTCTGATTTCTCGTGAGTTAACGTTCGAGAATCTAGTTGATGATGCTATTTTCAAATATAGCTTGAAGGATCTCGATTGCACTAGATTCAAGTGCATTATTGAGAAGAGCATGTATATTCTCTTCACTGATGGTGATCTGACGTCGATGATGACTCAGTGTAACGTTTATGGTATGAAACACGATAATGTCACTGTTATGGTAAAGTCTTAGGAAAGTCAGCTTTTCCTACACATTAGGAAAATTAATACCCTTTCTACCTAAGTGTTGAATACACTCCTCTACTTTATACTTATTAAAATGTTGATTTTCCTAATGTTTAGGAAAGATCGATTTTCATGAGACTTACTCCAATGTTATTGTTGGTTTTGATGATGAGGATAATGTGGATGTTGCTTCAAAGCGTTGTAAGAGTGTGTTTGATGTTTCTGATGGTTGTGAAACTGTGTTTGAGGTTGGTGAGGGTAGTGCATGGGTCCAGTAAACGTAAGTTTCATGCTTCTGAAACTAAGTTAAGTGTTCCTGAAACCACCACTCATTTGGTGAGGTATGATGTTGTTGGCTCTACTACTAGCAGATCTGCTAAATTAACACGTGAAATTGGACTTCCAGTTTCTGAAACCAGACTTGTAGCTCCTGAAACCAGGCTTGGTAATGATACGCTAGTTCCAGTGCCTAGTGTTAGTGATCAATCATTAGTTTCATGGACTATTCCTCGTAATTCTGTTGTGCATGGTCCTGTTCCTTTCAATGTTGATGGTGTTGATGAGGTTGTGTTGTATGGAGGGGTTGAACATGGTAGAGATAGGACGTTGTTGTCTCATGGGTGGCAGTATGAGATTAGAGAAGTTGGACATGCTTTTTCTGGTGGCGCTAAGTCTTTTCGTATTGCGTTGGCTAAGTTATGTCTTCTTGTTGGTTTCAAGGCGAAGATAATGAAGAATTCTCCTAAAAAAGTGAGCAAGCACTCTTCTGGTGGTTGCAAATGGAGTGTGATTGGGCTACTATATGGTGTTAATAACTGGTTTTACATCAAAGAGTTGTTTAATTAGCACAGCTGTGTTGCTTCTCCTCTTGTCGACAATGGCAATTTGCTAGCTACCACCCTTATGTGTGATTTGATTCTCGACTCGACGATACTAACTACTGCTACTGGTGGAAATGAGATTAAAAGGTTCTTTTGGGATTTCTATGCGATTGAGGTTTCTTATTGTAAAGCTTATCGTGCGATCGAGAAGGCCCGTGCAAGGATTTATGGCAGTTATGATAGCTCATTTGATCATATTGGTTGGTATTTGGAAGCCTTGAGGCGTACAAACGTGGCAGCTTTACTGATTTGCAAGTGAACCAGGATGATTCTCGTTTTGAGCGTGTATTCATTTGTCCTGGTGGTTGCATGGATGGTTTTAACAATTGTAGGCCATTGCTCTTTCTTGATGGCTGCCATTTGAAGTCCCGTTTCAAGGGCACCTTACTCGCTGCGACTGGCAAACACGCTAGCAACGGTATATATTTCCTCAGTCTCTGTTCCTGAAGCTAGCATTTTTGTATTCATGAAACTAGCTTCTTATGCCTGAAACTAATGTTTTTAACATGCATCTTTCCTCTTTGCTTTGGTGTCGTTGAGTCTGAGAATAATTCTTCCTGTCTCTGGTTTCTTGAACGTTCGCATCAAGTCGTCAGTCGTGATGTGTCGGACACGCCTTCTAGGCATGTCCGACACATGTCCAAAAGTAATACTCCAAGGTGTGCCCATTCATCCCATACACGCCCAACACAGATACGAAGGGTCATTAGGAGTGTCTATGTAGGAAATGGAGAACTTAAAATTGCAAACTGTTTTTGCTTTCCAGGGATAGAATGGACTTTTCATATGTCCAAAAACAGAGTGGGCTGTAAACCCAAAACCGGGACCCCCAAAGGTTTTGAAACCCAGCAGCAGCTGTGTTTCAAAACACACACAGCGCAATTTTCATAGCTGCCTGAAATTGAAAATGAAAACGGCTTAATGAACCAAGCAAGGGGTTTCGGCATTTGAACGGGTATTTCACATGTGAAATCCCAAGCCAACCACGCGCTAATGGTAAACAAAGAGTGTACACTAATGTGACTAGAACACATGTTTTCATACTATTTAATAAGAAAGTAGTACAATATGGAATAAATCTGTAAAAAGTAGCTCAAGTACAGGAAGAAAAATGTAATTTGAAAGTACTCAGAGATGAATCACTGCCTGTGCCAGAGGCTCAAGAATTGTTTTGCAGCAAAAACAACATAAATGGGGAACTTCTGATTTTACAATATATGGAAGTGCAGATCTGCATTACAATGTGATAAATGAAGCTAATAACCAAAAACAACATTATCCTTCAAATTACAAATGTCTTAATGATCTGCATCTGCTCACCGAAAATGAATTGCATATAAACCAGGGAAACAAAGTACACTGTTTCTACTTTCCAAGCAAACGACGGGTGCGCTGATTTGCACCTTTAACTCGGAAATTAAGCTCATCCACATCATCCTGAACATGATTCAGCGCTTTGTTTTGCCTGCATTAGTAAAAAAGAAAAGAAAATGAAATGAGATCAGCAATTTACGTTCACGTGATTTGGTCAAGGTTTGTGGTTAGGCATAAAACAGGTATGTACAGCTACTAATAATGAGAAAATAGGTAAAATCATAAACCTATCAATTTCAGATCCCATGTCAAGTGCCATATCCTTCAGATCCCCAAGAATATTACTTAAATCTGAGAGAGCATCATCCTGTTTCACCTTTTCAACCTGTCAAAATACCATGTCACAAGAACAGCTTGAGTGTATGGAACTTCCAACCAAACCTCATGTATTATATAGACTACACAGCATCCATCAAGTCAAGATATAGTCTTGAACTCTTGATAGCACCATTTGGGTGCACGCCTGAAATGGAAAATAAAAGAAACAGTGACCAGATTCTTCTTCAGCCTCACATAACAAGCTGGCCACCGTTTCCGTTAAATTTTCAACCTTATAAATCAGTTGGCAAAAACCAAGAACCTGAGATGTCGGCACTCTAGAAAATGTACATGACAACACCTATTTGAATTCAGAAAATAATCCCAGCCACCAACCCTGCATGGTCATTTCTCAGCCTGGTCCAAGGTATAAAGTTGCATTTACCACCCTTTTCCTTGTCTTATTTTAAGAGCTAAATCTCATCAATCTTCACAAAGCTCATATGAATCAACGATAGTAGAATACAAATCTTACGGCATGACCAACAGAATGAATTTTTTATCTTTCAACATTTAAGGGTTTGACTGAAAATGAACAAACTTAAGTTGTTCTGTGGATGTAAATAACCCTATCTTAAAACATTCACGCACAAGCATCCTGAATTAACAATATACCTCAACTTTCTGCAACGCATTTGTGGGTTCAGGAGGTGGTGTGCGTGCACATATTCGTTCCCTTGAGGCAGAGGTCAACCCCAATCTTTCCCTCTGCTCCAAGTGGTTGCCCCGTCTTTGTACTGGATCATCTACACAAGCATCAAAGCTTATATTAAAACCAGAATCATATCCATTTAAATGCTTCATTAGGATCTCTAACTCCAATGCTTATATAAAGGGATGGCATTTCAATGGGTTGATATTACAGATATACAGCCTGCAGCATAATGAAATAATAAGTATCCCGTTAGTTGTCAGAGTTACATCAATAATCAATCCTTTCAACGGCTTAAGGAGAAATAGCTTGAGGTAAAAGGTGCACAACATTTCATGAACGTTTCTCAGTTGGGCTCAATCCTTTTAACGGCTAAAGTATTTTAGAGAGTTAAAAAAAATTCATACTGATTTAGACTCGGCGAGTTGAAAAAATTGTGAACATTTCACCAATTCCCGCCTTCCCGGTCACTATTGATGATATTTTGATCAATACAACTTCAGGGTCAGTCGATGTAACTTTTCAAACTAGAGGGAGGCGGGTTTAAACTCACCATACTGAGGGGCACTATCACTAATTAGCATCAGTTTTGATAATATAATGATCAGGAAAGTAAGATGCGGAAGTACCTCTAGTGATTACAGGGCCCAATATTGGACGAGTCTTCTTAGGCTTCCATGTCTTTGAAAACATGCCCCCAAGGCTTCCCAAAAGCTTCTCACCCTAAATGTATCAGCAAATACCCCGAACGGTCAATATAGGGATATACATCCTTTAACATGTTTACAGGTCAAGTACGGAAACTTGAAATATGACTTAGCAAGATGAATATTAAGATCTATACTAATTCATGTTTAGAGTAAAAGAATCCTACTAAGTAATTAATACTACCTTGAGTTTCAACTGGAACCACAAGGAACATCCAATGTTATTACCAATATAAAATCTCAAGTGCGAAGAAGATATTTCAGCTCACGTTTCAATCCCAAAAATATAATGCTAATAAAGCCATGAGCTATCTCTGAATGTAAAATACAGAAGCACAAAGTAAAGAACTTGATCGGACATACCCTACTCAGGTCATGATCAATATCAGCAGCAGTCATATGGGTTCGAGTAATCTGCTCCCCTTGATGATGCAGAGTAACCAAAGTTTTAGTAGCATCTTCTCTAATTTCTTCAGCCAGCTTGACGCAACTGTTAACAGATTTTGTTGTCTCTTGTGCTTTATGCACAGCGTAGCTTTCCAAATCCTCTACAGTCTGATTCTGCAAACCACCAGAGTCACGAAAATCATTCTTGTACTGGTTCCTAGCTGTTGAAGTCAGAAAACTTTGAGAGGATGGGGTTCCTTTGATCACGCTATCATAATCAAACGGGTTGGTACTCCTATTTGATGTCACAAGAGGGGGTCCTGAAGATGTCCTTCCAGAGGTTTTGATGGTGGGCTTATCATCCAACTCCTCATCCGAATCAAACGGATTGGTACGCCGATTAGCCGAGAAATCAGACTCGACTGAGTTCTGCTTTGAAAACCGACGTAATGGAGATTTGCCATGACCAAACATTTTGTAGATGCTGAATTCGTTTATCTAGTAAACTCCGGTTACTCGGATCTTCTTATATGGGTACCAACAAGTTTCACAAGTGGCCTGAAAGTATGAAAACAGATGGTTACTGCTCACAAATTAAACAATGACAGAGAAAAACCTTCATAAGGCAACATGAGAGCCATTACAACCAAGAAATCTCAGTTTCAAGCCAAAAACCATTCTGTCTAATGCAAATAGTCCAGCCAGAAAGATCCATTCCCAAAACAAAAAATGAAATAAAATAGAACATCTAGTTTAGTTTTATCCCATTTGGCATACAAACATAACATTCCAATTCAGAACACAACAAACAAATGCATCAACACCTTATACGGAGCCAAACAAAGTGAATCGATGAATAAGAACACGAAAGCAAACAATCAAGTTGAATCGTCTTCTCCAGTTCTACCTGTAAACTGAAAGTCAAAATTCCTAGTTGACCGAGAGTGCTCTCAAAATCACAAAATTCTCCAACTAGAACAATGAATACGGCTGAATAACATGAAAAATTAGGTTAAAATCAAGGCGAGACGATGTACGATTAAGATTCGTGCAAGTTTAGGAACTGAAAAACAGCAAATCGGCGATTAATCTCATCGAAAAACGCGAAACTAAACAATGTTGGCGGGATTAGATACCTGAAATTCACCGAGGATGAAGTGATTGAGCGAGTTTCGGAGAGCAAGGCAGTCTAGAGAGAGAGAGAGAGTTAGAGAGAGAAAGGGTGGTGTAGAGAGACGACGAAGAAGAAGAGATTTGAAAGTGGGATTAGTTCAACACGGGGGGAAGCGGAAAATGACGACAGTTTTTACTAGATGGGGAAAATTACTGCATTACGTCTTCAAGGTGAAAGTTAAATGGGGTGGTGTGGAAAGCAGTATTACCATAATTGCTTCATCCTGCAAATTACTCAGTTTGAATGTTGATATTACACTTATGACTTATGTCCCGACTATTTCAAGTATTACTTTAAAAAAAATATAATGCAAACATAAACTTAAAAAAATATAATGCAAACACATGTCAGTATGCTACGCATTATTGATATTCCATATCTCAATGATCATCGACTAGTGGCAATTTCAGGACTAAATTATGTAACTCAAGTTCTTACACACTTCGTAATAACTTTCAGTCCATGTGAACATATTATGGAATAATTCAAACAACCAAATAATCTATTTGATTAATGTAAATATCAAATATTGTAAATATATAAATAAACAATATGTTGAATGTGATAATTAAGTGCATATCGTCATTAAGAAAATCGTCTCTATGACATTAACACTTCCAAAAGGTTGTTTTTAGGACATATGCACTTGTTAAAGGTTGTCTCTTAGACATATATATCTTCATCGTGCTCTTGAGAAAAACGACACAGTGCGCCAGGACACCCGTCGAGCACAATTAAATATTTAAAAGATATATATACATTGGTGTACTTAATATGTAAAACGGCGGGTGTTTGGCCATGTTTGGTGGTCACCCGCCAGGAGTACTTAATAAGTTAATATGTAAACTAGGTTAACTAGTCACCGAGACCCCCAACCGTGAAAACTCATATTTTCTCCAAATGGCAAGTCCAATATTTATCTCTACTCTTCATCTTCGATCCCCAAATCGGCAAGTCTAATCTTCTAGAGTTCTAGCTGCAAATCGGCTTTTCAGTGGCCTTCTCTTGTAATCTCTATGTTTGAAACTTAATTTCATTTTAGATATGTACCATTGATGGATATTTTATTGGTTGGTTGCATTTTAAACTCCATTATTTCTAGTTTATTTGTTAATCGAGTTTAATTTCCATAAACAAATAAATTTTAGTGTTAAATTATGATATGTAGTTTGTTTCAGATATTGTTAACCACCCGTCATTCGCCCGTGCATTTCGTAACCCAACCCGTCACGGTTCGAGTGTTTTTCTCGCCCGTCGCGGTTTATAATTAAATTGACCCGCATATGGTGAGTCGGCTTGATGGTGTAAAATCATGTTCAATCCGTTGAGCGCGTTACAATGGCACGTCCTAAGACGAATTAGGGTATAAGCACTTAAGTATTGCATTCCTGAGTACTAAATCAGTACGTCTTGTCTCATCAAGAGACATAGGATCCGAATGTTAGTCAACAGTGCTAAGGTACTTTGGAACTATAAGGAGAATCCACCAAGTATATGCGCAGGACGATGTCCGGCAGACATGTACGGGTCTGATACCATCTCCTTGACGCCCGCCCTCTGATAGCAGGACTGGGCTACCAAACCATGTGAAAGATATATGTGTCCTAAGAGACAATCTTAGATAGGGACAATATATGCTTAAGATCACATTTAGCATGTATTATTTATTCAGCATAATACAATCTTTATT
>JAQRGC012115009.1:0-10223 GCA_028659135.1 Plantago lanceolata
TCAGTTGGTAGAGCGGAGGACTGTAGTGGTTGCTGTTATCCTTAGGTCGCTGGTTCGAATCCGGCAGGTCGGAATTTTTTTTATTTTTTTGAAATGTTTAACGGGCTAAAAATGGAAATTCCTTATTTTGTATGTTTTGATATTTATTTGAATTTGACCGTGTAATTTAAATTCATTAGGACGATTAATTTGTCATAAAATTATGCTAACTTATTTCACATTATTACGACTTTAAATTTTGATTTGAGGATCAACTATGAACGAATGTCTTTCATCAATCACGACATGTTATATACTTCATTCATCGGCTCGTTCAATTGATTTATTAATGTTTTTCTTTTTCGTCAATCCTAGATAGGGAGGTGTATTAATTCGGCTACACAAGTCCAGTTTACTGGGTGGATATCAGCAAAGAAATGTCACAGATATGATATTTCTAAAATTCAATACTTGAAACAAGTCCCAAATTTATGACCAACCAAAAACACCAACTACAACATATCAATAGTCCATAAACAATTCTACACCAGCTTAACTGAAGGTGGCACTGCCATGGGCAAGAACACCCCTTCCTTATCCCCAACTTTAGCATCAGCACCTTTCGTCTCCTCGTTCTTGACCGGTCCCAAACCCTTGAGGCTAACCGATGCTGGTGTAGTGGATGATATGGTCGGTGACCACAGCTGTGCGTTCTTCACTTTAGATATGCTGGACAGGACGCCTAACGGTGTCACATTCCCTTCCACGGTCACCTTTTTCGCCAAGAAATCAATGTTGAATGATGTTACCCCTGCAGAAACAATCAGATCAAGATGCAGGTGCAGTTAGCTAGGGAATTTTACCAGTATTTGATGCTGTAATTGTTTGCATTGGTAGGTGATGATAGTTTGAGACTTTATTGAAGCTTAAAAGCAGGTGATCAACAGAACCATCTCTGGTCCCCTGAGTTTGATGAATTATACCCACCAGAAACTTAACTCCAAATGACTTAAAACAAAAGGATAGACAAATGAAAACAGGACAAGTAAATGCTGGTGGCCATTAACATGGACTAGTCACTACTAGTAGTAAACTGACTCACCTTCCATTCTAGAGATATGTTTCCTCATCTTTCTTTCACATCCCCTGCAATGCAGGGAAACTCGAAGAACAACCACTTGCGGCTGCCACCAGAGAATTGTCAAACATTAGGATAAAAACGTTATAAGCGTGTGTATTCGCACAAGACATTAATAAGAATTAAGGGGCAAATCATTAAGTCCAAAAAACTCCAATAAGGTAGATGAAATGCAATACATGGGAAATTAGCTCGGAAATTCGCAAGCAACTCTGTATAAGCGCGCAATGCCGGCCCTTTCTTGAGTTATTATCATTCAACTAAGTTTCTCTATAGTCCTTGTATAATAGTAACAACAACTGCAAGTCTGCAACTAGCCTATACTATGTGCCAAGAAATATTATTGCAATGTCATGAATCAAGAACATACATTAGTCCTCTTCATCACATGCGCTGAACTTTCTTAATTAAGACTCTTATAATTCTGCATTTCTTTACAATTTTGTTGGAAGTAAAAGTGTAAAACCAATCAAGAGTGATAACTAATAAGCCATATTCACAAACAAACTATGCAAAAATCAATAATCTAACTGACCAATGTCAACTAAAACAGCATTTTTTATATAACTTTGACTACATTATGCAATTATGATCCATAAATAAAACACCAACAACCAGTAAAATCAAGAACAAGATTCCATTAGTCGGTCGCCAAAGCGGATACCAGTAAAAATCGAAGCACAAGATTCACTCTTAACCTATTGATTAACAAATAACCTCAACACAGCAATACACTAACATAGCAAAACTGTAATAAGATGCATAAAAACACTGAAGCAAAACCTGATCAGGAGAGACACATGTTTTCTCAGGCACTTCATTCACATCCATTGGTTTCTCAGCTGTCTTAACAGCCTTATTTAAGACAGTCTTGGAGTCCTCCACCTCATCAAACAGCTTCAGTTTGGAATCCAAATCCGATACAGCACTAACCAAGACCTTATTATCATCACCCAACAAGTACCTAGTAGACCCTGGTGGGCTGATAAACTCACCAGGCCTAGTACAGCTCCAGCTCTTCCTCACAGGTTTGATGATGTCCTTATTCTTCTTCTTCTTGTTGTTGGTGTTGTTGTTGTTGTCATCAACAAGAACAGAATCAGGAGGCTTATTATCATCATCAATGTTAAGGGAACTATTATCACACTTCTTGATTTCAGTGTAGTTCTCCTTCAAAGGGGACTTAATCTTAATCTTACTATGACTAGTAGTAGTAGTACTACTACTACTCTTCTTCTTGTGAGGTTTTGGGCTAATAGGTGACTGTGGGGTGTTGCAAGGAGCAAAAGATTTTGGGATGCGCCTAGAGTCTCTTATTATGGGATTGTGCCGGTCGATGGCTCGGCCGCCTCCGCCGCCGCCGAGGAGCACTGTGGCGGAGGAAGAGGAGGAGGGTTGTTGTTGTTGGTCATGTTCCATGGTGGAAGAAGAGATGGCTGTTGCAGCTTGTGATGCACAGAATATGTCTATTCCTTTCATAATATGGGACTGAAAAAAGTTGATATGTGAATAAAAATGTCTAATGGATTATGGAATCAAGATTTTGTGGGTTGTGAGAGAAAAGGAAGGAAACAAAAGAAGAGAGTTTGATTCTTTGGGGTTTTTTGAAAATGTGAGCTGGTTTCAGTTATGGAGTTTTTGTTCTGTTGTGAAACAGAGAAGTGAAGGGAAGCAGTCAGTAGTAGTACTATACTACTATTACTAGTAGTATGATATTCACATTGATGTGAATCAAATACTCTGTTGTATGGGCACAAGGCTCATAAGAGGTTAAAAAGTTACTTTACTGTGTTTGTTTTATTCATTAACCTACTTACTATCAATGGTAAATTTGCCAGTTTACCAGTAAATGGCACAAAAGTAGATGATTACCACTTTACTGGTAATCGTTTTTGTACCGTTCAATATATTAAAGTGCCATGAGACGCAATGAAATGATGTAGCGAAGAATATAAACATGAAATGAATGGAGTAGTACTACGCTTGCTTAAGCAGTAACATTTGTGCTTCTGCAAGTAATTATAGTAGTTATATGAACTCCCTGCAGGATTCAGCGACAGCTCCCTAGTGAATCATTCACACACACTGTCACGGTAAAAAAGAAAAATAGTTTAATGCTGTTAGAAAATTGAATTTTGTTTTTTTACTGCAATTAAATACTAGTATTTGTAAACAGTTGGCAATGGCCTACACACCTGACGAATTATAAATTTGATTACTCAGAGTGTGAAACTGTGTGATTTTTTTTTTATTTTGTGTGTGTAAAATATATAAATGTATTCGTTGTTATGAATTACAGAAGAATACTGGTAAGGTAATGAATATGTAGGAGACAAAAAGCAACGGTTAAAATTATCCAAACAATGTCACGCTCTGCACATCCAAAGGACACAGAGACATGCTATACAGAAGTACAGAACAGACATTGTATAGTACGCACCACTACTGTTTTATTGTTACATTTTCATTGTGAGCTTCAAAAACAAAACTAAACAAAAAACTAGTTATTGAATTCGACTTCACTCGATTCCCCCCGATTCATTCATGTACCTCGACCTTCCTTGCTCCATTCCGCTTAACCACCTTATAATCGACCGCCACCATACAGACTAACAGTAACTTAAGATGGAATGGATGGACTAGGGAGTACAAGATTAACTACAGCAAACTTTTGAGCTTTGAGATCAAGAATCATATTCCAAGCATAAGCTTTTTTTTCCCAATAAAATAGGTGCAAGGTTAGTAGTCATCCTTTTCATAATACTTTGAACCAAAAAAAGGTGCTTTAAACTAAGAATAAGAATCAGTTGAATTGTCCAGCGGCCAGGTATGCTTTTGGAATATATGCCTTCTTTTCATTGGATATAATCTAGAATTTCTCCTTTCCATGGATGAATGAGACACATAGCCTCTTTGTTCTATATCTTCTATTTATTGTTACTTTGTTAGGCAAGTAGTTTCTCAAGTTCATAACAAATGATAAATCCATGGAATCAGATGCCCTTTTTGCTCCTCACTTTCTTCACTTTATAGCACCTCCAACAATGCCAAATTCAAGACTACAACACTCACAGTCACAGAGAAGTCCCTTTTTCTCTTCATTCATCGATTACAATTCACGCAATCAAAAATGCTACACAGTTACTTAGTTCTGTTCCTGTAGGCCTCTAACAAAATGGATGCAGCAAAAATCAACAAGGACACCATATTACCTACTGTCAAATACAAGGTCAGTAAGAAATGGAAATTCCTAAATGCTATCTAAAGTCAGTATGAAGGTTTATAAGATGTATAAAAGATTCATTTCATGTGGGCACAATGTATCTTCCTAGTGACATGAAGATGTCATTTACATCACACATAGATGCACAAAACTGGGTTCGTGTGAAGAGCCTACTCTAAGTACAAAAAACTTGAGATTGCAACAAAAATATAGGTACCTGGAGACGGTGAGCCATATTGCTAGACTTCCCAGGTGTTGCTAAAAAATGTAAATAAACATATAAATGCAATACGACAATTGCAACACGCTTTCATTCTATACATACTCCTTCAGCCTGTATTTTCATTTGTTTCCCTTTCCTTCATCTTCATTCAAAATGCGTTTCTGGAAATCACTGACCATGCGAGGCAATCCCTCACGCAACGAAATCTTAGGCTCCCAGTTCAGAAGGTCCTTAGCTTTAGTAATATCCGGTTTCCTTTTATGAGGGTCATCAGCCGTGTTTTCTTTGAACTCAATTCTTGCGCTAGGATCAATAGTCTCCTTGACAACCTGTTACAATACACACATCATATCCAATCTTAAATTAATCTTGACATCTTATACAATGATTTAACTGTTAATGTCAAGATATAAGTGTAGTGTAGCACATACCTGAGCAAGCTCTAACATAGTGAATTCTCCAGGGTTACCCAAGTTGAATGGGCCCACATGCTCACCTTCCATCAAGGCCATCAGTCCATCAACCTGATATCCAGAAAATACAATCCTTCTGCTATGTTAGAAAATATGTTTCAATGATCTGTATATCTGATACAAACAACAGCTTTGGCTATTGTATGTGCCATGCAACATTTTGATTAGTTCAGGCTCATAGATCAAGCTTATGCATGAGCGCACCAGCTCACATGTAGAAAGCAAAGAAATAAAAAGATCTATGCAAACATAAGGGGGTGGAAAAGTAAATTGAGCATCGGTAATACTTTGAGAATATATCTCCCCACACTTTAATGCTTAACTTCATATTAGAAAAATTAATGTGATTTTCAATGAACTTGTTCAATTGAAAATAATACGAAAGAGGGAGAGGGGAGTAAATATTGAAAAATAAAGTCCTCACCTGAACTAATATGTTCCCATTATCTCTTTTTCTTTGTTTCTCAGGACTGCTGAACTAATAGTACTAATCAAGCTGAACTTTATTTACTAATCAACTTCTAGAAACTCATATTGTTCAGGATATATACTGCTAGTAGCCTTCTACTATACCAAAATGAGTACAGCACGAACAAATGGCATCAACCACCAACATCATCCTTCCCTAATTCTATCAGGACAAAAATTTATTCATCCTACCAGGAGATAACTCATGGCTATTATTATGTCCATTAAGAAAAGCGGTAAAATGTAAATGTAATGGAGAGTGTGGGTGGGGGGACGTTTGGAATGCTTTGTTGAAGCTCAAAATGATGTTTACTGGTCCCCAATGAATGACACAAACTGATTAGGAAATGGAATACCAACATGCTGGCTAATGAACCATAGGGGGGTCAATCAAACATGACGTACCAAGTCTGATACATACTGGAAGCTTCTTGTCTGTTTACCATCACCATACACTGTCATCGGCTGTTTCCTTATTGCCTGAATAATAACAGACAGAACAACTGTAAGATTCTATGGTCCATGAAAACAAAACTCATGTAGGTAACACCAGATTACAACTACTTTGCCTCTTTATCCAAAGTTAAAAGAACAAACCTGTGCTACAAAGTTGCTGACAACACGACCATCATCAAGGCACATACGAGGCCCATATGTGTTAAAAATACGAGCAATGCGCACCTGAAAATGAAGAGTAGAATGATTTACATGCACTTCAGAAATAAAGGGAACACAGAGACCGGATTAGATACTATAGCGTAGTATATGATTTACATACTAATTTTCTTAGACAGACTCTATTTTCTGTGAAGGAGCAGATAATTACTTTGTCAAACCATTCGGCCTCATTACACAAGTTTCATTCCAAAGTACAAACATACTGAAACTTCTCTCATTTATTACAAGTTCTAATTGCATTCAAGAGAAAGCAAAAAAAAAATTATCCAGATTAACTGTGAGTAACAAACTGGTAAGTCCTTATGTTAATGGACAGGACTTTATATTACACACAACCAGTAGAAGCAAGCAGGTTTGTGAAAGTATGTATAGCCACCCAATCTACAAGAGCAAGAATCAGACAGATAGCCACACAAGTTACATGCCATACTGATCTCTTTTATATAGATTCCCACTATTTCACCTTTTTTTTATCAAAACATATGCACATACGTTAAATTCTCTTTATCAAATCAAACTCCCCAACAGTAATCCCTGGAACATTTTCCACTGATGCACTTATGTTCTTGCAAGATTCTCATGTATTTGAGATTTCTACTCTTAGTAGAAATATAGTGACTGTATAGCAAATTGTAAGCTGAAATGGTGTTGAGATCAATCCCAAAATCCCAATCGAAACCCCCACCCTACCCAGCATAAGATTTCTGTGATATTCACCCCTAGAGTAAGATTCCTCATAACTAGCAGTCTAGCCCAAAGAATCAACGGTATAGAGACTGGGTACTTAACAACAACAACTAAGGTTAGATTTATAAATCATAAAAGCAAAATTGTCTATTTTATAACAATATCAGATGCAATGTAAAATATACACCACAGTATAAGATGCCTCATAACTTCATTATCACTTGCTCAACAAATTAAAATCCTAAAGAATGGGCACCTACTGAAAAGTAGATCAAATGTGCATTATTACATTATTTATACATATAGAAGTATTACCTCAACACCAGCACCACGATGATAATCCATGGCTAAGGTTTCAGCTGTTCTTTTACCTTCATCATAGCAACTCCGAACACCTAATTATAAAGAAGAACATTCACCATATACAAGTTGAATCATTTTATGTGGCGAAGGATAATTCATTACTATGATTTAAACTGATCACGCACCTATCGGATTCACATGACCCCAATATGTCTCCTTCTGTGGATGCTCAAGTGGGTCACCATAAACCTCACTTGTACTAGTAAGAAGAAATCTAGCACCAATTCTTTTTGCAAGGCCCAGCATATTCAGGGTACCCATCACATTTGTCTTGTAATAGCAGGTTAAGGATCCCAACCATATTACATAGTATTATAGCAATCGAGTGCAAAGTGTGATGCATATGAGATATAGACTACTTGCATAGGTGAAAGAATTACATAAGATCATACATCATGCATCCATAACGGTGTATGCTTGCAAGACACAAATGAATCCAGGACTATCAACTACTCATGCACAGCTTATTTCAATGATCAAACAAAATAATAGCCAGTGCCATGCTCAGGGTATAGACTTGCAAGTAAATGTTCATGCTCCTCAGTCATCTAAATAGCTAGTGAAGCAGATATGATCAACTACTCATGCACAGCCTATTTCAGTTAAATCAAACAAAATAAAAGCTAGTGCCATGTTCAGGATATAGACATGCAAGTAAAATCCTCCTCAGTCATCTAAATAGCTAGTGAAGCAGATATGATGCAATGCAGCTACGAATCAACATGAAACACGCAGCGGAAACCACTATAGAAAACATTAAAACACTCATCACAGTCACTTCTAACGAGCTAGCACAACGATTTCATCGAAAGGATATGATAGTCTTCACAGGATTATACTTGTAATACACCGGTGATGCAGGGCAAGCCAAATGATAGATCTGATCAACCTCCAACAAAATCGGCTCGACGACATCATGCCTAATCAACTCAAACCTAGGATTCCCAAACAAATGCACCACATTCTCCTTCCTTCCAGTGAAAAAATTGTCAATAACGATCACATCATCTCCTCTAGCAATCAACTTATCCACCAAATGACTCCCTACGAATCCCGCCCCACCGGTAACCACAATTCTCTTCCTCTTCCTCCCAATCCCCACCGGCACTCTCCCAACCCCGTTAGCAAACCTACCATTACCACCACCAACATCACCATTGACTCTATTGACACTATTGACACTATCTCGTTCGACGTAGCTACGAGTTTCTTCGACATCGGCGCGATCTGCGTAGGTAACGGCACTTTCGTGTGTGTGGATGTTGCGGTGGGGATCGGTGGAGAGGAGGGAGATAGTGGGCTGGATGATGAAGAAGGTGGAGCCGATGAGGATTCCGACGAGGATGAAGAGGAGACGCTGCTCCTTGAGGATGTAATTGAGAGATCTGGGGAGAGATCGAGGATGCTTTAGGGATTTAGGTGAGTAAGGGCTGGATTGTGAGAATGGCATCTCCTCGTCCTTTCTGTTGCTTGATTGCTTGTGCAATTGCTTCATGGCTGGCTGGCTGGCTACCTGAGAATTTGTGAAATGGAAGGTGAAATTGTGATTTGATCAGTTTCTGTTCTTCAGGTGAATTTTTTTACAGTGGAAGGTGGTGGTGAAGAAGAAGAAGAAGATGGTAAGTGTATTTTACTCCATTAATTAATTACTTTACTTAATTAGTTAACTAAATTAAACGAACGAGCTGTTGTTGTTGTTGCCTTGTTGGCAATCATGGCACTGGCAAGTTTGTTGCTTGCTTTTCAGATCTCAAACGAACGTGATCACTGATCATGACTGGATGGGCTTGCAGCTAGCTAACATGTGGGCTTCTTCTGTTACTTCTTAATGGGCCAAGCCCATGTAAAAAAATTTAATTATGGGCCTTAATATTCATATAACATTTTTAGGCTAAGTTCTCTTCATTTAAAAATTTATCTTTTAATAAATTGAGCATGTATATAAAATAAAAATGAAAAAGAGGTACAAAGTTTGAAAAACGAAAATAAATAACTGAACCCAGGTTAGCAACAAACATAGCAATAATAGTAATAAAAGTGTATAATTGAGACTGTAATCCTCTATGGAGGGTGCATGTCATTAGCCAAGTCAGCCCAGGATCGTCGAGCAGCAATACTCATGGCCTTGAGTGCAGCAGATTTGTGGGCACAAGTATTGGCTCCCACTGATGTAGACGGTTGAGGCATAACCGACAAAACCTGTTGGGCACGCGAACGGGCCGCCCGTATCACTTCCAAGGAATCATGAATACGCCTATCATTCTCCACGGAGTCCTCTGAACATGAGAAGCAGCCGTAGAGGAAGGGTGCGAAACGACATCAACAACAGATGGGGAGCTAGGCGGTGTAGCGACTATGGAAGTTTTGGGATTCGAATTAGCCAGAACTGGCACCTCAGGAGCCTGTGGAGATGGAGAAACACCCTTATCAACGAGATCAATGGATCCATCTTGGTCAGTGAGAGCAGAAAAACGGTTCGACGGCAACTCCTTAGGCGGAGCGGAAGGAACATCATATTTGTGAGGCTGCGAGACAACACGTCGGGCCGGAACAGAAGTGAAACCCCCAGCATCTGTCACCGGACCTTTTTTCGAAGCAGCAATACAAACCTTCCTTGCAGTCATGGTAGGGTTGATCGGAGGGGCCTGATTTGATGGTTTGGGGCGAACACAGTCCCCAGGCATGTGACCGATACTTGGCAAAACGGAGGGATCTTCTCATAAGATGCATCCACTGTGAGGCTGCCAATCGGCGATTCTAGAAGGACGGTAGATTCCGACGCCCGGGACAAATCAACTTCAATAAGAACTCGAACATAGTTCCAAAACTTCGATCCAAAGACAGAGTGTCGATCTTGATTGGCTTGCCAATCGCCGCCGCCAATCCGAGAATGATCGAACTGTGAATAAGTTCAAAGCTGAGACCGGAGAAACGAACCCAAACTTTAGCAAGAGTAGTAGAAGCCTTGGGTTCCTAATTTCAACCCAGTCA
>JAQRGC012115365.1:0-10845 GCA_028659135.1 Plantago lanceolata
CCCCTGTATTCGATTATATTCATTCGAAAAATCATAACAATCTCTCTCTTTATAATAATCCTCCTACCTTATCTCTAAAACAACCTTAAATCTTAAATTATCTACTATAGATACATATTTTGTGTTGATTTTTGTATGGTCTTTTAAAAAAAATTAATACTACAATGTGTTCAGTTCATTTGAGAATCTCTAAAGCTGAACACAATTTAGTAAACTGAACATAGCCTTGCTGGACAACACACAGCTTTATTCTGAAACTAGCACTCTTCCATAAATGCAATACTAAATCAATCGACAACACTGCTTTATAACCAAATGTGACCTCCAAGTTACAAATTTTAAGCTTAGCATCATTCCTAATTGCATAACTCACACTCAAAATTTCCTAGGAAGGAGCTACATTTTTTCTCGCTTCTGCTTACACTGAATAGCTGCCGACACCGGCCTGGTTAGCCACAGCAGGGGCCTTTGGCTTGGGCTTGTCAACAACAATGGCCTGTGTGGTCAAGACCATACCAGCAACGGATGCTGCGTTTTGCAAGGCACATCTTGTCACCTTGGCTGGGTCAATAACTCCAGAATCTACCAGGTTCTCGTATTTGTCAGTCATCGCATTGTAACCGAACTCCCATTCACTGGACATCACTTTCTCTACAACCACCTCGCCTTCAACTCCAGCGTTTTGGGCTATCAAAGATGCTGGTGCTAGAAGAGCCTGCATCCACAACATAATTCAGTAATCTGCATCAGTAAGCTGCAATCTTTGCCATGCATCTTAATATAGATGTGTCTACTCCAACATATACTGTGTTCAAGATTCTCCTCAATTTAACTTGATTTAAGATAAATCGTGCATTTTCTGTAAGAATGGACAGCTAATAGGAACATCATGACTCAACTAAGTTCAATATTGGCACCAAGTATGAATGGTTTGTAAGTGATTTTCTTACCTTTTGGATAATATCAGCACCAAGGCGCTCATCAGCATCATCAAGCTTTTCCTTGAGAGCAGGAACAAAAGTGGAAAGGTGTACCAATGCAGCACCACCACCGGGGACAATGCCTTCTTCAATGGCAGCAAAAGTGGCATTCTTGGCATCCTCAATTCTAAGTTTGCGGTCCTCTAGCTCAGTCTCTGTTGCAGCACCAACTTTGATAACAGCAACTCCACCAGACAATTTGGCAATTCTTTCAGCCAGCTTCTCAGAGTCGTACACGGAATCAGTTTCAGACAATTCCTTCTTAAGCTGAGCAACCCTAGCCTGTAGCTCATCCTTTGATGCAGCATCAGCAATAAGGGTCATAGAGTCCTTGGTGATGGTGACCTTTCTTGCTATACCCAACTGGTCCACGTCGGTATTCTCCACAAGCAATCCCAAGTCGGTGGCTTGGTACTCCGCTCCTGAAACATTGGCAATTCAACAAAACATTTCCAACTTCAACATTATCGATACAAACAGAAGAAATTTGTGTATAAAAGAACACATCAAGACCATCTTAAAAGGGAATATTTCCCATGGGGTTTCAGACATGAAAATGCTCATTAGAAGGAATTGTGTGTTTTTTCTAATTTTAACAGTTGAAGAGATCTCAAAGATAAAACCTTGATACATATGTAAATGATCCAATGGCTACATGATATTCAACAAATGAGGCTGCTAAGCCGATTTCAGTCACATTTATATTCCTCTTAATAAATTAAATTTTTCACAGAGAAAAATCACTTTTATATTCCTCTTGATAAATTAAAATTTTCACAGAATAAATCACTTTTTGTGCTCTAACCGGAAAAGTTCCTTCTTTTTGTTTTGTTTTGTTTTGGGGTTAAATAATTTAACCAACGTGCACCAAGATACAATTATGGATCAGATAGGAGAGATTAGCCGAAGCTCTAGATGAACAAAGAACTCACCTGTCAAAATGGCAATATCTTGAAGAAGAGCTTTCCTTCTTTCTCCAAAACCAGGTGCCTTAATGGCAGCTACATTCAAAACACCACGAAGCTTGTTCACAACAAGAGTAGCCAAAGCCTCTCCAGTGACATCCTCAGCAATGATGACTAATGGTGCTCTCAACTGAGTGGTTTTCTCTAACACAGGGATTATATCCTTGATGGCTGAAATCTTTTGGTCTGTAACCAAGATACGTGCATTCTCAAACTCAACAATCAACTTCTCATTGTTTGTAACAAATTGTGGTGAGATGTACCCTCTGTCAATCTGTAAAAGCCAGGATCAATTTAAACGTTAAACATCTTCAGGAGTAAATGTATAACCTGTAATGTTCAAAGATTGAATGCTAGGCACATAAGTGCAAAAGAAAGTTACAGTAACGATGACAGACCTCCATTCCTTCTTCAACATCAACGGTGGTCTCGAACGAAGATGATGACTCAATAGATAAAACACCATCAGGTCCAACCTTGTCAACAGCATCGGCAATCATTGCCCCAATCTCCTCGTCATTCCCAGCAGAAATAGTTGCAACGGCTGCAATGCAATGATAATGTAAGGGCAGATTGCAATTTGAGAATAGTTCAAAACAAAGTGTAAGGATTAGCAGGTGTGCTGGGAAATACCTTTGATATCATCACGACCCTTGATCGGCCTTGCTTTCCTTTCAAGCTCATCAATTAGACCCAAGACAGTTTTGTCAATGCCCCTCTTAATTGAAACTGGGTTTGCACCTGAGGTAACACTAAGAAGGCCAAGTTTGATGATTTCACGAGCAAGAACAGAGGCAGTAGTTGTCCCGTCACCAGCAGAGTCATTGGTCTTGCTAGCAACCTTCATATACAGTAATTAACATCAAATTACAAATCGCATAAAATCAATACAGTAGACATCTTAAAAGACACAAACAACATAAAATCCGAACCCTAATCAGTAATCATGCACACCACACCAATATATAAACGAAATCACAGTGCAGAACCTACCTCTCTAATCAAAGCAGCACCGGCATTCTCCATGGCATCAGGCAACTCAATCGCTCTCGCAATTGTCACTCCATCATTGACCACCTTGGGTGAACCATACTCATCCAACACAACATTCCTCCCTAAATTAAAGTAGATACTAATTAAACAACACACACCACGAACGAACGAACATGAATCATAAACACACACTCTATTTCACTGTCCTACAATACCACCCATTATCCACAATGCAACCCAACACCAAAAAAAAAGTCATCCTCATTACAATCATAAAAACGTTACTATCGTTCACAATTCAAGCCGTATACATGCTGTACATTGTAACTAAACCCAATTTAATGTTTAAATGCAGGTAAGTAGCTAACAAGATCATTACTTAGCAGCAGCAAATTACATTATACCCAAGAATGGTTGCATCACTTCAACTCAGGTTCAATTTAACACAACAGGCCTAACAAATTCACCCCCAATTACATTATAACACATAACCTATCCCAAAAGATCAAACACACAACCAATTCATCGGAAACAAATTAATCAGCAATCAAGAAAGTACTAGTACCTCTAGGGCCGAGAGTAAGACCAACGGCATCGGCAAGCTTGTCGATACCGGCCTGCATAGCAGACCTGGACTTCTGGTCAAAGGCGATATCTTTAGCATTAGCCCTCACTACACATCGGTGGTTCCTGGATTGCCTCTGACCCAATTTCTGCAATTGGCTCACCTTCCTGTTCTTCAATCCACCCTAGAACAAAAACCCACAAACAGATATAGATTAATTACAACCAAAAGTCATCGAACAAAGCAAGCAAGAAGTGATACAACACACTGTACTATCATTATTACTTGTTTAGAAGATGCAGTCAAGATTGAGGCAGTGGAGATGGCATTAGCAGACGCCATATCTGAGTGGGAAGATTGGGTTTTTGGTGAGGATAAGGAACAAGGCGGTAGTTTCTTGTTTGGTGAGAGAGTGAGTGAGTGAATGAATAAGGCTAGGCCTAGGGCTTATAGTATGTGTGTGAGAGTCTGTGAGGGTTTTCCAGAAGATTCCTAATTGTCTATGTACTGTAACTGTTATTATTCTAAAGTATGGGACCAAAGATGAATTTTTATAAATAGTCACTCTCTTGAAACTTTCCTCATCCATATAGATTTGGTAATTACCTTATCTGCCATGTAACTTTTACAATTTATGAAAGTGGGCCGAGGGTTTTGAGAAGGATATCGTTAATATTTAATTTTTACAATTTATATTACGCGTGTGGAAATTTTGAGAAGGTGACCGTTGTAACAATGTAAATGCCTAAATGGAGCGTACATTAATTGCACGAGTTAATATACTTTTCGTCTTTGGATTATTAAGTAAGTTTTAGGGCTAATTGAACCGTCCCAAAATTGAATGTTGCTTTAAGGATTAAGCTCTGTTCAATTCACCTTAATTCATTTGTTTTTAATTCAGTTCAATTCAGTTTAAAAACTCTCCGTCGAACTGAACGGAGCCTTAGGTTAATGTAGTAGGATGAAATTTGTGAAGCATAGCATAGAACATATTGTTTCTTTTAAAACTAAAAGAATGAGCATTGCAGAAAGTGAAGTTCCATTGAAATTGAAAGAGGCTACTATAAAGAAGAATCTACCAGTGATCCTCTTCTTCACCTGTTCACATACTGTCCAATCTTTTCATATAGCAGAACACCAGAAAAAAGACTGAAAAGAAAAGGCTAACAGTCTAACAGACTAACACAATTACATCCATCTCTTTTTCTCCAAGATACTACTACAAAACTAACCAAAATATCAGAAACTTTGGTATTGCAGTCTCTTCATCGCCAGACAATGTCGCCCATAAATTTAAGAGCTGGGACACCCCTTATTTCTACGTCCATTAAGGGCGACTCTATCAGGCTCAAGTTCGATAGTTCCTGGTCTTTCCGGATCGTTTCCATAGCACGCATTTGGTCCTGCAACCAACAACAATTATCAGTTACTCCAAATTGATTCAGGCATGGACTATAGAAGTTAGATGTTGCCATCATTCCAACTTTAAACATATTGCTCAAGATGTAACTTTTCCATTTGTTATGATTTCCTATTCCTGTGTTACCTTCCTTCTCATCGAACAAAACTTGCAGTCAGATGCAGATGGAGGTAGCACTTGATTCACGATAAGTCTTTGTACTGGAACCTTCTCCTTTCGCAGCGACGCACACAATCTTGAAGATTCACTGATTGCCATAACCTACACCGATTAGATGCCAAAAAGTCAAACTAGGATGTTTGAGATAATTTTCAGGTTTTTTAATCCCTAATCATTTGTGAGGATGAATCATGAAAGAAGGAACTTGGAAACAAAGTTACAACAAGAAAGTCATATGAGCAAATTTATTACCGTCGGGATTGTTACAATCACAAACTCTGTAGTTTCTGTGTTGCGGAAAAGATCTCTTACTTTCCCCATCTTTTCTCTCAGTTGTTCTAGCATGTCATTCTGCAGAGTTGATGACAGATAAATACATAACATGTGCGCGATTTGAAAGGATTTCTTTGTTTAAGTACACATACACAGATATAATGCTGGTCTTATGAATACATGAGAATTAACTTGCTTACATTGTCTTGCTGTGGCTCTCCTTTTCCGAAAGCAGATTTTAGTGCTGCAGTTGCTGAAGCAATTTTCTTCTTGACCTGAGTCGGACATGTAGTAAAGAAAAAAAATAAGTTCCCAGAACACCTAAATAATTGGAAATATTCAACGCTACCCTGCAAATGCAGGAAAAGGGGGAATATGCCAGTTACAAATAAATTCTCCAGTTGTCACAGTCAATCACTACTTGAACAACTTTTGGGGTGTTTTGGGGGTTCAGATTGAAAGACAAGATAATGCTAATATATTGTATGACAAGCTAATCGAAGAGAAGTGACTCAGATAACAGAGTGGGTTCATCTGGAACTCTTTTTTATTTTTATTGTTTTTGGATATTACCAGGTTTTAACTCTTCAACCATTGAACAGCTCTGGTCACACATGAGTTAATTTTCTCACTTGAAAACAGAAAGGCACCTAAGTTATTGGGCAGAGGTTTAAGAGGGAATGAAAAACATATTGCAATTTGTGTGTGAGTGGGTGCTGGGCAGTGGGCATGCACAATGAAGCAGGGGGCACAAATTCTATAGTGTAAATAGCTCTGGAATAGTGCTCCGTGAGACCGTGACTAATATTCATAATTTTGACAGCAAAGCATATCACCTCAGAGGCATTGCATTTAGGTAAAGGTCAAATGGTAATTGAAATCTGAAAGCCTTAAACTGTGTACTATTTACCTTCATCATCTTGCCTATAGAAGCATCCAAGAAATCTGGTAACGAGAGTAGCCGAAGAGTGTGGCCCTGTTACAAACACCAGATTAATATTTTCTTAACCACCACCACCACCACCAAAAGAATGAGAGTTGAGTTCTTCATTCCTACCGTGGGAGCAGTATCGAACACAATCCTACTAAACTGACTATACTCTTGTGACTCAACAAACTGCATGACCTGCAGGATCAAGTTCACTATACAGTTAGGTGGGGTTGTATACGCCTCTCCAAAAACTGCACTTATTATAAATTTACATGCCTTCGATATTGCAAGAGCTTCATCAAGACCAGGTGGAGGAGTATCCAACAGCTCTTCAAGTTTGAGATCACCCAACTGCACATGTAATAGTACAATAATGATTAGCATTGACCAACCGATATTCCAGTTTCAGATTCCAACAAAACCATGCAAGTTATCAAGCAGAGTCAAGGTCCATGTGACGTGTATACTCGTAATAGTTTAAACTTTAAATTAATAACATGCTCAACTCATCACAAAGTAAGAAAACTTCTCTATGTACATATTACTACGTGTTACTGTGGCTCCCTCTTCTTGGAGCTAACTAAGAATTTAGGTCTGAAATGAAATACATCCGATCCTACATCAGTTGTTAATTCCGTCTTCCACCAAATGGAACAGGAACTTAAGGTATCTGTCAGTCAAAAGATCCATTTCCCGTATACCATGGTCTATAAAAGCTGGGACAGCCTAGGTAGTTATTATAGCATCAAGAACAAAAGTACAGTAACAGTATAACATGGAGTTTGAATTTTGAAAGAGCTATACCTCAACTAATAGTCAAACGAAAAGCACCAACAAGTACATGTTCTCACCTGGTCACCAAGCTTCCCAAGGCCCATACTATTCATAATGTTTTTAACACTGCCTTCATCAATTTGCTTACTAGCAGAGCGAAATTCTTCCCTAGACCTTTCAGGGTTGATCTATGACAAGAACATACATTCCAATTAAGACGTGTTCCAAGCATACTGATGGAATAAGAGACCCATCACGATGAGTACCTCAAGCGCATACAATGGAGAATCAACACCTTGTACAGGAACAAGTGTTCCTCCAGTCAGATCCTAGGAGAAATAGTAGTCATCTGATCATATTAATGATTTGTAAATATTTTGTAGAAGTCATGATTTTTCTCAATGAAGACAATACATGTTCTTGCTGATTTTTGCCCATAACATCAACAAAATAGGAAGTGGAAACACAAGTATATTACTTGATCAAAAGAATCACTTAGTGAATGAGCCGGGTCAGTAGAAACCACCATTGTGGAGTGGCCAGAGTTAGCAAACTTTACAGCAAGAGATGCAGCACAGCTTGTTTTTCCAACCCCTCCTTTCCCACCCAACATGTAATACTTCCGCTGCACACCAGCAAGCATCTGATCAAATCCAGCAATTGGTTGCAGGTCTGTGGTAATGCATCTCACTACAAAACCAACATGCAACAAACAAGTTAGATTATCCGATCATTTTATCATTATTTGATACATTCTGCTATATCTTTCTATAAACCACTCCATTAGGCTTCTAACAAATGCAATGCTAACGGTATTCGCATTCCCAATTCAATCATTATTTCTATAAAATCTTACAGTCTACACTGTCAATGCATACAAGATTTGAAAGGTGCCACATTTATCAAACAGCTTGTGCCCAATCACACACACAAAAATGCACCGTGGGGTTCGATATTGGAATGTATGCTTTCTTACAGTCCAGCTAAACTTATCAACACAAGTATCATTCTATAAGTGACGTCTAATTCGATATAGCCAAACAAGTGAGTGACTACCCTACTAGTAGCTCCTCTGAGTATGAGCTGAATAAGCTTGCAATGGCTATCACTTATATCGAATTCCATAGACCCACAGGACAAATAGTCAGCTTGAATTACGATATATGCACATAGAAACACTTTCTTCCTCTTTAATCTTTAAAATCAGTTCCTTACTACTGCAAAATGTCTAGCATTACACTGCAACTTTATCAACATAATACAAGAACAAATATTTCATTTTTCCCATCAAATTTCAACACCCGAATGAGTATTCTCCCAATAAATAAAGACTGAAACAATTCCATATAAAAAAAAAAGAAAAAAGACTAACACATCACAGTTTTTCATAGCTGTGAGAATGAGTTGCAGTACCTTGAAACGGGTGTACACGAGATTTCCGGTTGACGATTGAATACAGCAACTTTCTACCGATCTTAGCCATAGCCATTTTCAATTTCGGGATTATCTTCTTCTTTGTAGAGTTGCAAAATGTTTTGAGGGTTTAGGGTTTAGCGGGAATAACATTTCTTGGAATTGAAAAATAAAAGGAAAATTCCAAAATGTAAAATAGAAATTGAGCTAAACTACATAATAGACCCTGAAGTATGCCTATATGCACACGGGTCCATAATCTTAGTAGTCTATATCCTTGACAATACTTGGGCGGATTAGTCGCATGTGGTGGATGCAGTGAGAAACTAAAAAAACTACAGTAGTAATCACTTTTCTTTTTGTTCTACATGTTGTAATGAGCTTGCTCATAAGCTTGCAAGACATGATGTCCAGAATTGAGAGGTGTTGTTGGTTACATTTACTTCCTTCTCTTTTGATATGATGCGTGGTGTGGTCTTTTGCGTCACCTCATAATATGATTTTCACCCTCTTTTATTGTTTACCTAAAGAAATTTATGTGGTTAGTATCAATTATAAGGTGACCGAGGCTATGTTATCTTCGTCTGAAAATTCATTAATTCCAATTTAATTTAGATTTATTCAGTTAAGTCTGGTTTAGTTATTTTTAGTTACTGAAGTATACAAAACAGAACAAAAGCTACATAAGGAGAAGACAATAAAGTATATGGGTTACTTTGCAATTTGCAATTTAACTGAAGAGTCAATGTAAAAGTGTAAAACCCTAAAGGCCAAAGAAACAGCCGATCCCTCTCTCTCATTTCTTCTTTCCTCTTTTCTTAGCAGTTTCTTTTCTCTTCTGTTCACTTCACACTCGATCGGTCGATCTCTTCTTTTTTCTTTCCTCTTCTACTTGTTACAAATCGTTCTCATCGTCCAAAGACAAGGTAAGGATGGGTTTCATATGTTTGAGCTCGAATTAATCGAGTATGGAGTGATTTACTAGTCTCAGTAAGCCCCAAATTGACTCTTCTTCCTCATTTCTGCAACAAAATTGTGTTTACCGGAGGGCGCTCTAAAGAGTATTACTTAGTGTTCGCGCTCTAAAAAAGTCTTAGAGCGCGATTTAGGTGATCTAGCTTCAAACAGTAAACCCTTCAACCCTCTCCACATTTATTCCCGTCCCTCCATAATCTCAGCGGCGGAGCTCTGCTCAGCCATGTCTTCCACCATCGCCACCGCCAGCAAAAAGAAGCAGAAGAAGAATCGTGGAGGCAACAACACCAAGTACACTCTGTCGGAACTCAAAACCCTAGGGCAGGAGCTTCTCAACTCGAGAGCTCACACCAACAACCTTCATATCCTCCTCACCTTCATCACCGCCGATTCGCCGCCGCATTACGCTCTAGAATCTCTCCTCTCCTTGCAATCCTTCTTCACTCCCCTCCTCCCTAAGCTCCCTTCCTCCACTCCCTCCAATTCCTCCAATTCCAATGACCCTGAGTTCATTTACCTCACCTGGGTTAGGTCCAAGTTCGATGAACTAGTCTCGTCCCTAATTCAGCTCAGCGTCTCCCCGAAATCGCAGGATGCTCTTCGGGTATACTATACTACACACCTGGATTGTTCTCAAATCATTATCTATTTTGCTGTTATGAGTTATAACTAGTAGTAGTAATTGTTTCCATGTTTTGTTGCAGGAAATTGTGCTTGATACTATAATGGACTTTGTCAAGGTTGGAAATGCTGGGAAATTTAATTCTTCCATTTATCACAAGTTTCTTGACGCCACAGTAAGTCTAATTGTGTAAATAAATAAATAAAAACCCCTGCCCTGTTTTATATGCTATTATTGTATCTGATTTTTTAATTATAATTGTCGAAGCTAATTGTTGTAACCGTGTTTCACATTCGGTTGATTGTTTCTTAATGCAGGTTCACTCAGTTTTGGGTGTTGATGATAATGTGTTGGAGTTGCTTGCATCCAAGTACTTCAATTACGTTGATGTCCGGTGTGTTTCATTTCCTCTTATACTTATTATTATAAGTCATTGTATTTTCCAGAACGTCAGTTATTTCTAAGTTTGGAGTAATAAATAATGTAGATACACTCATATAAGTGGAATGATGTTATCAACAAAGATGCGTGGTGAGATATATTGGAGTATCATGCAGAGAGAAGATTAGACTAGATAGACAATGATTAATCATATCCGCTGCACTCTTACGCAGATGGCATTGTTAACACCCCCCTCCCCTCCCTGTGTTTGCTTCTCTTGCAGTACTAACATTATCATGGTTTAACTAATGGTTTCAATTTCTGTTGCATCGTGTACAGCTACTTCACTTACACCAGCCTTGAAAAATTAGCTCGGACTTTGGTAGTAAAAGGT
>JAQRGC012115464.1:0-10911 GCA_028659135.1 Plantago lanceolata
ACCCGAAAGAAGATATGTATAGGTATTGCAAAAGGACTCGCATATCTTCATGAGGAATCAAGATTGAAAATCGTCCACAGGGACATAAAAGCTACGAATGTGCTTCTGGACAAGGAATTAAATGCCAAGATATCCGATTTTGGTTTAGCTAAGCTTGATGAAGAAGAGAATACACATATCAGCACACGAATTGCTGGAACTATGTAGGCATATTCTCCTCTGCATGGATCTTTTTTCCGTTTCGGTTAGTAGAATGAGATGAACAATAGTAAACTTGTTGTTCTTGTTTTATACTTGACAGAGGATATATGGCACCAGAGTATGCAATGAGAGGCTACTTGACAGACAAAGGAGATGTCTACAGTTTCGGAATCGTGTTGCTAGAAATTGTCAGTGGAAAAAGTAACACGAATTACAGGCCGGAGGAGGAGTTTGTATACCTTCTTGACTGGGTACGTAACAAATTAGTTTCTCTATATATTATTCATCTTTCTGTTTTGCAAGATTCTGTAATAAACTGTTTTCCACTTTCCAAATGTGGTGAAGGCTTATGTTCTAGAAGAGCAAGGGAATCTATTGGAGCTGGTGGATTCTTCCTTAGGTTCAGATTTCTCTAGAAAAGAGGCAAAACAGATGTTGAACCTGGCGCTGATGTGCTCTAATCCTTCTCCAACTCTTAGGCCATTGATGTCGTCAGTAGTGAACATGCTTGAAGGAAGAGTCACGGTTCAAGTGCCAGTTTTCAACCGTGGTGCAAGCGGACTAAATAAAGAGGTCAGGCTAAAAGCGTATAATATGATATCAGAGGATAGCCAATCACGTGTTTCGGAAGCACTCTCTTAGGGCAGCAGGGAACAACACGGTGTTTCTGTTGATGGACCGTGGGTCTTCCGTCTCCATTCAGGACAAAAACCGGGATGACTCTTCCTCTAGTATGCCTCTTGTTTGAGGCTTGAGCCATTAAATTAAGTATAGTTATGGTGTGCTACTGTGCTGAGTATTATTCTCTTTTTCTTAATTGTTGGGAACCTGCGTGCAGCCGCTACCCTTTTGAATGCGTATTATTATCATTGCATTTACAAATTTTGGCTTGTTAACTTAATTTACAACTGCGCTTATCGATTTGAAGCCAAATTCTTGAACAATACTTCTTTTCCAAAAAAATAAATTCTTCAACTATATACTGATTTCTTTTCGAGACTTTATTACTTTACTAGGAATCGCGTCACACGCTAACGCGTGTGAAGCGTTTTCCTTGTGTTGGTTTATTTACTTATCGGGTAGTGTTATATGGTTTTCAAATCTTATGTCAAACTAATAACGGTCTATAGAGAAATAAAAAATTTAAAAAAAAAACGGAGACCGGAGTGCTTTTGTATAGGCTTGGATGATGTTGTCATGGTTTGTGTCATTGGAGATCTTTGCGGGTATTTTATTTGTGAAGGTTGCTTAGATTGGTCGTCAAGCTAGTGCATTGGTGTTTCTACAACACTTTTGGACTATTTTAAGCTAATAATGGATTTTCAAGTGCAATTTACGTGTATATATATTTACTATACTACCGGGAGTTTCCTTATCTTCAGGTTTTATCTAAGGGTCGTAGATATCTTTTAAATTTTTTTACACTTATTTTTATGAACATAGAGCGTAGAAGGATTGTTAAAATGATTCGGTTATTTTCATTGAGGTTGCTTGGTTCCATGACTATATTTTAAATTACTTGCCACTTATTCTGTTGGACATAAGGTGTAGGAGAAGGAGGGTAGTTAAAATAGTTAGGGTGACACTCGGGTAAGCTTTTTTATTCTTTGTCCTTGGTTGGTAATTTGGAATTTATCGATTGTCTCTCTTTATCCTGCCCATTTTTTCATGACTTCTTTTTAAATTTTCGCCACTTGCTTCGTGTAAGTATAGGGTGTAAGAGGGGAGCGAAAATGATTAGGTATGGGAGAAGTGATGGATGTTTGGTAATTGACGGTTTCAGTTCGATTGGTTTTGGAAGGCAATTGTTTCGGCGTTAGGTGGTCACTGATTAGTTTTGCTTGATGTGGACATGACTTTGTACAAGCCTCTGCCTTGCCGTTTGTTTTTTTGTGTGGTTGGTCTTGTGGTTAGTATTTATGGGCATGGATCTTCTGAGCCGTGGGTGTTTTTATAGTGAGGTTTGGATTGTATTTTTTTTCTCTTACTCTCTTGCACTCTTGAACGTGCAAATCTTATGCATGTCTATTTCGACCGTATTTGGTCTTTTAATATATAAATTCTTTGGTTGTTTAAAAAAAAAAGAGTAAAAAAATAAAAAAATCACGTCAACGGGATTCGAACCCTATACCTTCCACTTAAATAATAATAAAAATTAGATAAAAATCACGCCAATAGGGTTCGAACTCAACATCTTAAATTTAAAGAATGACACATATACGCACCAGATTAAAATTGAATAAAGATGAACGGGTCAGATTAAAATTCAATCAATCAATCCTATCCTACTATATAGTTAACCTAAGCAATTTAAAGCTCTCATAATCACTCTCCCAAACAAAAGTGTATCAACTATTAATCTCCTTTTTTCACATTTTTTTATTCAAACAAATTGATTCATATGGAAAGTCATAAAGCTAATTGGAATTTCAAAATCACACATCAAAAACTTTCCAAACAAAGTTAATTGTGTTAATGCATACGGAAAATCAAACCCTCGATCATCCTCTACCGTTCTCTCCCACCTCAAGCAGATTCTTCCACATTCACCGAAACCATAGGTCTGCAGCCCAGGAGAAATTGAAGAATATGTCATTATCACACTCCATTCACCTCAGACTCGGCCGCGAATCGCTTATCTCTTCTCAGCGCTTCGACTCCGTGGCTCTTTTCGACTCTCTGAACGGCGAATCAACGGTTGATGCAACACCTTTCATGGAAGACTCCCCGGCTACCGACGGACTCAATTTCATTGCACCGTTAGTGATTTTGCCTTTTCTGGCGGATATGGGGGCGGAGGTAGTAATTTTATATGTCGAACCCCAATTTCTAGGATTTCGTTTTTACATATCTTATTATCCCAATAATTGTTCTTCTTTTTTATTCCTCCTCAAGATATGATTAAATTTTACGAATCTAAAGAGTTTTTGCCTATTCTTCCAATAATAGTTTGAGAGCCACGGCTTGGTTTTAGGAAGGGATATAAAAGAAAGAAAAAAAATAAAAAGAAAGATAGAAAAGAAGAAAGACAAAGACGAATACAAATTTAAATGTATCATACATAGTTCAAAAACTCATAAAAGTTAAGACTATTACATTAAAGACTACATATGACCTCCTTGTAGACGACATTGGTGGTTTTGTTAATGAGACGTCCTTCTTCATCGAGAGTTAAGACCTTCACACCTTTCTTACTCGTCACACGGGAGAACGCCACATATAACTATCCATGGCTGAAGACCGGCTTAGGGAGATAGAGTCCAACTCTAGCTAAGGACTAACCCTGGCTCTTGTTGATGGTCATTGCATAGCTGACAGAAATAGGGAACTATCTCCGCTAGAACCTAATAGGGGACTTGGTCATGTCAGAGGGTGTAAGGAGCATACGCTGGATGTACACCATTGAGCCAACATTCTTCCCAGATATCATCTTGGCCTCTATAATATTCGTTGTCAACTTGGTAACAATCAACCTAGTCCCATTACAGAGTTCAACGGACTGATCAATGTTCCGCACCAACATGATGGGGCATCCCACCTTAACCCTAATGCAATGATTTGGGAGACCCAACGCCTTGACAGTATTGATAAACTTAACAGAGTAGACGTCTGCTCGATTAACGACGTCACCCTCATCAAGACATATGCTATTGGCGCTCATGTACTCAGTGACATCGCCCGACAACCTAGACATCACGTGATTACTTATTTCCTGAACAACGTCGTTCGTAGGAACAAGAATAGCCCAATCCTGAAAATAAGCTCCATCTCCAGCATGCAAGGATAAGTGTCGTCCACAATAGCGGAGATAGGATCCGCGACATCTCGTATAAGAATATCACATGGGAGATCAAAGTCGACTTCCCCATCATCCCCCCCCCCCAACATTTCCATCCCCAATGCTCAACAACCAATTAGCAAACTGTCGGATTTCCTCTACCTCATCTGGAGTACCACCTGATTGCAATAACAACAGCAATACCAATTAGACACTTATTTAAATGAAAATTTAAGACAAATAAATTACAAACGGATAGTATACCTGAAGTCGAATGTTCTTGGTTAGCTTTAAAACGGTGCATGAGCTCCATATGTTCCTGCTCGAGCAGAGAGAGACATGAACAATATCATGGCGACTACCCTTAGGAACCACCGGAAGAATCCGTCTAAAATCTCCTCCGAAAACCACAACAAAGCCACCAAACGGCTTGTCCGGATCAGATCATAAGGTCTCCAATGACCTTAATACTCCTAGGCTAAATGAGGATGAAAATGCTAGCTTAACAAGACCTATTGAGGAAAGTGAAATACTGGATGCACTAAACTCAATAGGGATTGATAAAGCTCCTAGTCCTTATGGGCTCAACAGTAAATTTTTTTAAACTAACTGGGAAACCATTAAGCCTAGTCTGATAGATATGGTTCAAAGGTTCTTTCAGTTTGGAGACATGGATCCTGAACTTAATGAAGCCACCATTTTTTTTCTTCCCAAAAAATCAAATGCTCAACTCCCCTCTGACTACAGACCTATAAGTCTATGCAATGTGTGTTACAAATCATTTCTAAAATTTTAGTGCATAGACTAAGGCCTTTCTTGCAAAAGCTGATTTCACCCTTCCAAAATGCCTTTGTTCCTAGCAGACTCATTGGGGATAATGTCATGATTGCCCATGAACTGCTTCACACAATGAGCAAGAAACAAAAGAAGTCTAAACAACACTTCATGGCTCTAAAACTTGATGTTGAAAAGGCCTATGATAGATTAGAGTGGAGTTTCATTCTTTTCTCACTACAAAAGTTTAATTTCCACCCTCACATCATACACCTCATCATGAAATGTATTACTTCTTGATCCTTTAGAGTCAAGGTTAATAACACTCTTTCAGAAAAGTGGTTACCTACAAGAGGGATTAGGCAAGGAGATCCAATCTCCCCCTATATTTTCATACTCTGCCAAGAACTTCTGGTTCATCTGCTTTTCAAACAAATTGATCAGGGTTCCTTAACACCCTTGCAAGTGACTAGAAATGGACCTAAAATACATGTACTTTGTTTTGCTGATGACTGTATGATTTTTGCTAAGGCAAATAAATCATCAGTTAAAGCAATATTTAAAGTACTAGATCAATATGCTCTTGCTTCAGGTCAAAAGATTTGTTGGGTGAAAAGTAGAATTCTTTTTTCACCAAATACACCAGTTAACCTGAAGCAAAAAATAACTGAAAAACTGGGTGTAATCCCAAACAAATGATTGGATAAATACCTTTATCTTCCTTTTCTCCTTGGTCACAAGAAAAGAGATTTGTTTAATCAAATTGTCAACAGGGTAACGACCAAAGTTAACAGCTGGTATGCCAAGCATCTTTATTTGCTGGCAAAGTCACTCTAATCCAAGCAGTAACCAATGCCATTCCTTCCTATTGCATGTATATCGCCCTGATCCATGCTTCGTGCATTGATAAGGTTGATGAGCTGAATGGGAATTTCCTCTGGAACACTAAACCTGATGGCAGAGCTAGAGAAAAAATCAAATGGCAGAAAGTTTGCAAACCAAGACATTTGGGTGGACTTGGTATCAGAGATCTATATGTTCTTAACAAAGCCTTCTCCCTAAAACATTTGTGGAGACTTTTGGTGCAACCAGGCCTTCTTTGGAGCAAGGTTTATAAGAGCAAATATTTTGGTGATACCAATATCCTCCTAGCTGAATCAAAACCACAGAGCAGTTGGTTCTGAAAAAATGTTGTAAAATACAAAGAAGATTTCATTGCCAACCTGAGAAACCACATTCTATCTGGCAATCAAACTTTCTTCTAGAAAGATCTTTGGTTGAAAAACAAAAAACTCCAGGATTATGTAACTAACATTGAGAATCCCAATCTCAAAGTTAATGAAATGATCCAGGATAGCCAGTGGGACATTTCCTCACTCCTGAATTTACTCCCTCCTGACATGGTCGATGAAATCAGGGGATTTCCTATCCCAGCTACTCCATCTCAAGATATTCAATGGTGGAGTAAAACTGAGAATGGTATCTTCACTATAAAATCATCCTATAACCATCTTATTGAAGATGGTGAACCATTTGGCCCTGAATGGCCATGGAAAAGCTTATGGAACCTCAAAATCCTGCCAAAGAAAAAAAAAAAATTATCTGGATAGCACTGCATCAGAGGCTACCTACTGCAAGTAGACTTTTCAAGTTTAATATTACCCGTTTTAATACTTGCAGTTTATGCAATAAACATGAAGAAACTACAGAACACCTTTTCTTCCATTGTACAGCCTTTGAGTTCATTAGGAACTGGACAATGAAAGAAAATGGGACCTTACTTTATGATAATTTACATGATCTTGCTTTCCAACCCATCACAAATGGAGAAAATAAAATATGTTGTTTGATTACTTGATGGGTTATCTAGAATGCCAGAAACCAGAAGATCTTTAACAATGAGGATCTTGATCATTGTAAGATTAATGTGATGCTTATAAACACCATGAATGACAATAGTAGCACTCATATTAGAAATCAGAAGTGTAGAATCCCCTTGCAATGTAAATGGACCCCTCCCCTTCAAGACTTCCTTTGTCTAAACATTGATGGCTCATCTTCTTAAGAAGATGGTTTTGCAGGTGTAGGGTGTATTATAAGAGATCACATTAAACATTTTGTGAGAGCCAGTGCTCTTTTCTTGGAAAAATGTGATCATAATTTGGCTGAATTCCAAGCTCTGAAACTTGGATTACAAACTTATTTGCCTTTAAACATTAAGAAACTTGTTATACAATCTGACCCTCAACTTCCTATATCTTGTTTGAACAGGAAACAAGCAGCAGATTTGCACCTTCAATCTATATTGGGTGATGCTCTGAAGATGATGGATAGCATGGAGGAAGTACAAACAACTTTTGTGTATATGGAAGCAGATGAATATGTTGGTCACATTGCTAATCAAGTTAGAAAACAGACTTTTGGACAACACTTCATTTCTTTATCAAGTTCGCTTTTTATTTGGGATCCCCCACATTTATTCCCCTTTCTGTTATGTAATATAATAATATGGGTATAGTTTCGCAAAGTCTCATAAGGGACGGTCCCTTTTTAGGTTATATAGGGACATGACTCATTTGCAATTATTTACATTTTTTCTTCAAAATTCGGGGGTATTTTTGTAATAAAAAAAAGTTTGGGGACTTTTTAGAAAATTTGGTAATTTGGCATCAAAATTCGATGGTAAATTCGTAATTAATAAAAGTTGAGGGACTTTTTTGCAAAAACGCGCAATATAACACTTTCTGTTACATTTTATAGTTTATAGGTATAAAATGTACAATCATAAGGGTTTTTACCAATATCTTACGGGTTTAAACCGAAATCATAACTATTTTTGTTAGAATCATAGAATTTTTTTTAAGATTATAGATAGTAAAAGTAAGATCATACGGGTTTTTACTAATATCATAGCTGTTTTTGTTAACATCATAGGACATATTTGGTAAAATCATAGGGTGTATAGTTAGATGATTAGATCATAGGAATTTTTCGGTCACAATCATGGGGCTTTTCGGTCACAATCATAGGGCTTTTCGTTGATATCATACGGTGTTTTTTTATATGTTTTTTTACTTACAAAAAAATTTTGAAAAACCGACCAATCGGTCGGAAAAGAGCTCCGATTCGGAGCTTTGTGTGACGTCCAAACATTTTTCGGGGATTTGGCCGCACAAGCTCGTGGTGGTTCATGGGAAGACTCTAGAAGGCTTGGGGCAAGACTACAATTCTAGAAAGTTAGGGACTATCATGTAAAATGGAACTCTTTAGAATGTAGTAGGACAATCTCCATTGTACATAGTAGAGTAGAATACTCTAGAACTATGTAGGAGTAAGAATAAGGTGGAAGGATCTAGAGACCTTCCAAGACTTGTATAAATAGGGGTGGTGAGTTCATTTGGAACTCAACCAAGTAGAGTGAGAGCAATTGTAGAGAGAGGAAGTCCAAGTGAGAGTCTTAAGTATTGTGGTAATACAAGAAGGCTTTTTGGCAAGCTCGTGTGTCTTACTTTACTCGTTCTCTTTCAAGTTCACTTAGCTCACTTACACACTTTTGTCAAGGTTGGCTTGCTAGGCTCGAGGCGACCTAGTCAAGTACCGCACGGGTTCGTGTTCTTTCGGTTGTTCAAGTTTTATCCCGTGACATTTGGCAGCTCCGATCGGAGCTTCAATGGTGGTCGGCTGGTTCTATTTTTTTTGTTTTTTGATTTTTTAGTTTTTTTGCAATAAGATCCCTAAAGTTTTAATAATCACATTAATAACTCCGAATTTTGTGTTGTTTTTGTTGGGATTAGTTTGTCATTAATATAAATATGTTTCTAAGGTCCCTCTTTAAGAGGCGTCCCTTAGACCATCTCCAGCAGGGGCTGGAGATGGGTCTGAACTTCCGTTCAGACTCAGCCCATCAGCTCCAATAGGAGCTGATGGGCCAGTCTGAGCAAATCTGCCCAGACTGGTCTGGGCTTGCCCATACCGGTCTGGGCCAGTTTTTACTTTTTTTTAAAACGTTTTTTATTTTTTTTCCTTTTCTTTTCTTCCTTAATTCATTTTAGCTTTTTTCCTTTTTCTTTCTTCTTCTTTCTTTACCTTTCTTCTTCTTCAATTTTTTTATTCTTTATTAATTATTCATTCTTATTTTAAATTATAGCTATTACAATGAAAGAAAAAAAATTAAAATAAAAACAAACAAATATGGCAGTGGATTGGACGGTCAACTTTATTTTTGTTGTTTCCATCACTGTTCCATTTACTTCTCTTTTTTTTAATTTCTTTTTCTTCTTTTTATTTCCTATAAATACCACACTTTCAATGCTAATTTCTTTTACTTTTATTGCCAAGTATTGGATTTTCTAATTATTAAAAATGAAATAGGTAAAACAATAATTAATTTTTAAAAGAAAGGAGAAAATGAATAAAGTGGTTTAAAAAGAAATGACAAAATGAATAAAGTGATTTAAAAAGAAATAAGAAAAGAAAAGGAAAATTGGGTTTGATAGTTTTATTGTTGGAGATGAAGAGGGTTTTAGTGGGTTTGAGAGAATAAAATAGAATAGAGAGTGAGTGGAATGCTGACGTGGCAGGAGAGAGAGGGTTTGAGAGGGTATGCGTGTTGGAGATGGTCTTAGGACCAATCTTTATCTTTTACTTTACTTGTAAGTACATTTCATTAATATATTTGTCGATTAAAAAATTGATTCACATGCACCGCGCTGACGCTCGGACTCCATTAGGTGAACAACGGGTTGTCCCACTCGAATATATGCAAGTTTTGGTGGTCTGATGCCATGATAAGAGCACTAGTTGCAGGATTTGTAAATTTTCAATCCTAAAAGTTCTCTCAATTCCATTCCCTAAATATTAAAACTTTTTTATAACATATACGATGAACTCATAATTTATTAAAACTCCTTAAAACATATAAAAAGTAAACGATAGAGAAAATACAAAATGAAAAACAATTACGAATCTAAAAATAGACTTTCATTTATATGGAGAAAAATATTTGGGGATAGCTTTGGGGTGGTATAAGTTTGAGGATGATTTTACAAATTCCTTAAAAATAGAGAGTCATTTAAGTGTCACCGTAAACTATAGGAAACTTGAAATTTGATGATTTTTATTACTTTAGTCTCATGCTCAAATATGACATATGGAGTCATTTTAAGAATCCTACAACTAGTGCTCTAATGAACCCATTCACAGTTATGCATGCTTCGGATCGGAGTTCGGATGATCCATGATCGTACCAATTCCTATACAGAGAGTTTAAATCTGTTTTCCTTTGATCGATAATAGTATAATACAATGATTGAGTTCAAGTTCTTACTTGTTGACTCTAATCCGATTCCATGTAACCGAGTCTTATTACAAATTCTGATAAATATATCAGTGATTTGTAAACCATCTGTAAAC
Source organism: Plantago lanceolata (assembly GCA_028659135.1). Lineage (NCBI taxonomy): Eukaryota > Viridiplantae > Streptophyta > Magnoliopsida > Lamiales > Plantaginaceae > Plantago > Plantago lanceolata. The sequence goes on from JAQRGC012115464.1 coordinate 10,166, forward strand.
TGATCAGGAACATAAAACACAAAGCCATGGTTCGCAGGTCTACCAACATATATTCCCACACGAAATGATACCTAAACCGATTCTATGAGCTCAGTCTTCTGATTCTTCTGATTCTGGGGCTCAGTAGAGCAAGTAGTTTCCTATTGCCAAAGTTGCGCCTGTCTTCAATAAAGTAAGTGGTTACCATTTGCCACAAATGCAAATGATGAGGATCTTATATCTTGTGAACATAAAATCTCGTGGGAAAAAAGTCCATTCGAGGTTCTTTTGTGGTTTGATATTCGCCAGTTTGATAGTAGTTACTAGTTCTGATCATACAATTTCCGAAACATGATGGCACTGTAAACACCTGTTAAAAAACGTGAATGTAAATTAAATTAAAAAGATTAATCTAGAAGAAATAAAATGGCTTCGTATCCACCTCAATCTGATCCGAGTGGCTGCCAGCTTTAGTCTGCATACATAGTTGTTCAGATACCACCCGAAGCGAGCACTGCCACGTAGATAAACAACTTTTCCTTCCTCTTTTCATCCTTAAATTCTTCCTGTTGAAGCAGAATGTTGGGATTTGGAGACTGTATTGTGTTAGAACTTAGAACTTAGTGTCGAGTTCTAGCCATATCTTTTATTTATTTATTGTTAATTATTATTATTGTTATTTAGTTAATTAGGCGACGACTTAGCTAATAGGTCAGGGTTAGGGTTTATTCTCTAGAATATTCTCCTACTCGGGCTTAGCCCACTAG
>JAQRGC012115547.1:0-11951 GCA_028659135.1 Plantago lanceolata
TACTTCCATAGACACTTTGGAATAGCTACAAAACCTTAATGGTTTCGTGGTTGGGTGCTACCAATCACTTCTTCCAAGTGATCATGTGCCCATCACGGGTAATCCCATTACCTCGTAGTTGTGGGATCAACTACATCTTCTAAAGATATGATGCAAGCTACATTCTGGTCTTTACATATCCAATACTCTCTGTGTAAGTAGAGGATCATTGACCAGCGGCGTTTTTAGAACCATACGCATTTGATCCAATAAGCTCCCACTAGCTTTGAGGATCTCTTATGTTCATGGAGTCAAACATTAGATAATAACAAACAAACAAATTATATAAATAATGAATGCGAAGCCTTAAATAAAGATTGTATCATTGTTGAATAAATGATACACGCTAAATGTGATCTCAAGCATATATTGTCCCTATCTAAGATTGCCTCTTGGACACATATATCTTTCACTTAGATATTCTATCAAGTGACCCCACTGTTGGCGATACGGTTCATACATGCATACATATGTTATATTACTAGAAAGGGTACACCACGCTAATTAATGGAATAATGGATAGAAGTATATTACAACTTTATTGAATGTAGATACAGAATTAAAACTATAACAAAAACATATTCACAACATTGCAATATCATATATTGTCATAGACATGAGCTGCTGCTCTCTCAAAGTTGCAATCTTCTTTGATAGCAACAAACAGACTTGTTGCATGGTGGGCCGCGATACGGGATATTGCTGCAGACACTCCAAAGCTATCTTCACCACAAGTACGATTTCTGTGGCTACTTTCTCACTAGTTGGAAAAGGAAGTCGTTGGTCGATTATGTCACACACCATCAATGTTGTTGTCCTATACGTCGTTGATGACTCAGTGGGTGCCAACAAAGTGTAGATGAAGTCTCCAGGATGTTTTCCCATGATCACTTCCAAAGCAAGCACTCCAAAGCTATACACATCACATTTCTCGTTCACTTGCATAATGAACGCAAGTTCTGTCCAACACAAAAAATTGTAGTTACTAATAATATGCTTTCAAGTGAGAACTATATGAAATTGAAGCATGCCTAGTGTTGCATATCCAAAAGTTCCAGCAAATGAGGTCCAGATAGATGAATCTGGATTCAACATTTTGGCAGTACCAAAATCTGAAACATGGGCCTCATGTTCATGATCCAAAAGAATGTTCTTACTTGGTATGTCGCGGTGAATTATGGGAGGTGAGATATCATGATGCATATACACTAATGCACTGGCAACTCCTTTCACAACATTCAGCCTTTTTATCCACCCTAACCCCATAGCTTTCTCGGTGTTGCTCAAGCAACTTGCAAGGCTCCCCCTTGGAAAAAACTCATACACCAAGAATGAATGTCGAACATGTGAACAGAATCCATAAAGCTTGATGATATTCTGATGCCTAATCTCTGTTAGTGCTCGAATTTCATTCCTAAAGCCATTTATATTATGTACCAATTCATCTGTTGTGTGTAGTTTCTTTACCGCAACAATCTGGTCATGTGATAACTCGGCTTTATAAACACTCCCACATCCTCCTGTGCCAACACAATACTCTTGATCAAAATTTCTCGTAGCTTCAACAATATCTTTGTATATCATCTTTCCGTCAAAGCTCCAAATGCTAAAAAGATCTCCCCGTTGAATTGCCATGTCATTTAATGGTGCCTTCCCACACCTTGGCCACAGAACTTTGAATATGATTGTTGTAATCATAACTACCAAAATCGAGCCTGACAGTGAAGGTAACAGAATGAAAAGCATAACTGATCTTCCGCCTCTTGATACTCTCGCGGTGTTCATGGTACGCGAGCAATTCTTCAAGAACGAAATATTACCACACAAGCCCTTGTTACCCCTCAGCTCGTTATATGAAGCATTTTGGAATGCTTTCACACTTGGAAGAGGACCATCAAACTGATTATATGAAATATCAATGCTTATTAAAATTGTGCGCTGATTGAAACTCGATGGGATAGAGCCTGATAGCAAATTGTGGGAAAGATTTAACGTTTCAATCCTTTCCATCTCACCTAACTGCTGAGGTAGTTCACCATATAACATGTTCACGCTCAAATCAAGATTTTGTAAAGAACTTAATTGTCCTAGCTCTGTTGGAATCCTTCCAGTCAGATTATTTCCGCTTAAATTCAAGTCGAATAGCTTTTTGCAAGCTACAAGTTGTTTTGGAATGGAACCGTTAATACTGTTCATAGCTATGCTAAATCGAGTAAGTTCAGCTAGGTTGCCCACCTCTGTTGGTACAATGCCGACGAAGTTGTTGTCATTCAAATAAAGCTCAAATAATAATGGCAGCGAAAACAAACTCTTGGGAATGGTCCCAGATATTTCGTTTGAACTTAGATCAAGACGATGCAAGGCTGGCAGGTCTCCAAGTTGAGAAGGAATGGTTCCAGAAATATTGTTGTCGGACATCACAATGACTTGTAGATTCTTTGACATTCCCCATGATGAAGAAAGTTCACCTCGAAGGTAATTATAACTTGTGTCGATTAGACTCAAGTTTGGGTATATGCCAAAATCTTGTCCGACATCTCCAGAAATTTGGTTATGTCGGAGGATGAGCGCGTTCAAGGTGGAACAATTTTTCAAGCTTTTTGGGATACTACCGACAAAATTGTTTTCCTGGAGTCTCAAATCTGTAAGCATACCACCTGAACAAACATTTTGTGGCATGCGGCCGCTAAGATTGTTATAAGCAAGATGTAGAACTTGAAGAGTTGTTAGATTATCAAATTCCAAGGGAAGGGGACCGCTAAGTTTGTTCATGAACAATCTTAAATCAGAAAGGGACTTCAAGTTTCCAAGTGTTGGAGGAATTTCACCGGTCAACTCGTTTTGACCCAGGTACAATCTATCAAGCATCGTCAGCTTCCCAATTTCTTTAGGAATTGCACCAGATAAATAGTTGGAGCCTAAATACAACTCTCTCAAATTTGTCAAATTCCCAATGAAAGAAGGAATAGGCCCTATAAAACTGTTAAAGTCAAGGTACATTATCGTGAGTGATTTTAAAAATCCAATCTCACTAGGAATTGGACCAGATAAGTTATTAAAAGGCAACTGCAATTCTCTAAGATTTTTCAATTCCCATAGGGAAGAAGGAATAGCCCCTATCAGATTATTACGGTAAAGGTAGACGAATTGGAGTGATTTTAACGACCCGAAATTGTGAGGGATGGGACCTGATAAGAAATTCCAAGACAAATCAAGCACCTCAAGATTCGTCAAGTTGCACATTGATGTTGGAACTAATCCAGTAAAATTATTACGATTCAAGTCAAGAAATATGAGTTTGGATGCATTACTAATTGTTGACGGGATTGTGCCATGGAATGAGTTCTCGCGAACGTCAAAGCTTTGTAGGTATGGCAAAGATGAGAAATCAAGATCATGAAGCGTACCTACTATGCCAATGGACCAGAGGCTTAGACTGGAGACTCTTCCAGCAGGGTCGCATCCAATTCCAACCCAATGGCACGGATTGCTACTTGCAGCTTTCCAGGAAGTGAGGTTCGCTTGGCTTTGATTGTCGAAAGTGTGTTTCCATTTCAAAAGAACTGCTGCTTCCCTTGTAGCGTTAGTTGCTTTGATGAGATTATGGTTTTGAAATGCATGTGCCTGGTGAGAGGATATGAGTATGAGGATTGTTTAATGTGTGGATGCTGCAGGTACTATTTTGATGATGAGTTTAAGCTATAGAGTGTTAACTCCTGGTACATTCAGTAGTGCACAAATTTATAAGTAACTTGGACAAGTAATTTGTGGCTAACGAATCTCGCGTTTTGAATACAATATTCCAGGCTGGCTGGAGATCAAGAATACATGCATAACATTTTCAAACTGAAGACCAAAATTGGTCATAGACAGAGACTACCCCGTTGGATGATGCATGCAGACATGAGAGTGAGTACAAATTAGTTCCAAGTCCTGTAGTATGGACCGGAGACCAGCTGGTCTAGCCAGACGCCAGTCATGTTCTATCCTCTATATTATATATGAAAACAGAAACTTCTTCAAAGTGATTGATCTATATTATATCCTCTCATGAATCGTTAGGAGGGCAGTAAGAGAGTTTCATCGTGTATACATCTACATTTGATATGCGGATATATCTACAAATACACTATGGTCAGCGTAAACAATCTGAGTTAGATTTCAAAGTGACAACTATGCCTTGTATACACTTGAAGAATCCGTCATGCTGCTGCTGCTGCTTCTGTGGAACACTGTAATCAACTTGAACACTTCCGAGCTACTGCTATTTAACTGTACTTCTAGATAGTACTTGTGTTGCACAACTATGATATCCATTCTTTGCAATGTATCATACTCTAATTATAGGGACTTTCTCCTGCAGAAATTATAAACAATATGACAACTTGGAAAATGTATGAACAAAGCATTTTATACTCAAGTCGAGTGAAGACTAAGATGAAACTCAAAATGCAAGGAGAATGAGAGAGTTAGATAAGGGGAATGGATTTCTGTCATGTTACTTTAGATAGGAATGGAGAAATCAAAACTGGTCTGGTCTTTTTTTAGTATGGTTCACTGTGATACATAAGCCTAATTTCACACTGGTACACTGGAAATCATTTACCTAGAGTCCTAGACCATGATTATAAACTTTAGAACGTTAAAAAAGAACACCTCTTAGAATCACTTAATTTTCCAGCACAGTTGTATAGTTTATTTAGGCAAACATTCTACATACCAAGATAATCTCCATGAAGCTGTAGTGCATTACTTCTCCTAAGTTGGATAATATTAAGGGAAGAGATAATAACAAAGCAAATTGTTTATCTCTTCTGGTCTGAAAAATGTGAATATTCATGAATGCATTTGTGAAAGCATATCACCTCGTTGATAGAAGTCCCACTATCTGGCGAAAACCAGTGCATAAGTACACCAAGGTGTAAGAAAGCAGGGATCAGCTTGAATAAGACAGGGGTTGTCATCTGTAGAGGCATTTAAATCCAAGTATTAGAAACGATAAAAGGGTTAGGTAAAGGGGGTAATCAATTAGTCATATATTATAGAGTAAGGCATACAAGGCTAAGTGCTGTCGTTCCAAGGAGAAGAAGATACATCTTTCCCTGCACATGTTTAAAAAATCACATTAACATGCAACAAAAATAACCTGTGTAATAGAGCTAGTTATATAAACACAAAAAACAAATTTATCTTGTACGCAATATAAAAGCTGATTGTGAAGATAGAGCCAAACAGTAAACTTAGTTGAATTGTCTTAGCTAAAGGGGCAATTGCAGGTGATTTTAAGTATCAACAGTTGCTACAAGTTGGCAAGTGTCTTGTGGATATGCATGTAATGTCATCTGATGTCTAAACTATACAGAGCAAATGGTTTTGAAAGTATTTGGACTAAAGCTGCTGTCGACATGCAAGAAATTGTAATCTGCTTGTAGACCCCCAAAAGGGCCAAAACGAAAAATAAAAATCCAGCATCATTCACATATCGGATGTCATGCATCATTTGAGTTTGATGTTTAAATCACAACTTGATGATCATTAAGGGGTCAAAAACATGCTCATTTTTAATCTTCATGATAAGTCAATTTCATGTCTCAAGTTTGTTAAACTATCACCAGCATTGATATATAAAAAAGCTGTTTCTACAGGAGATAAGGAGTGCTAAGATGGTAGTGCATAAAGCCATAAACTAGTTTAGAGTTGACTTTCGACAGGTTAGGAATATAAACAATGTACCTTAGCCTATCTATCAGGGACAGTAGTACTAATATAACTATCACTTGGACAAATTGTAGATGACAGACTGACAGTAAAGTTTTCACGAGACTGGAATGCATATTTTCACAAAATTCCTAGTAACTACTTATTCATAACTTTCGACAGCATGCAGATCTGAATTTTAAACAGCTCCACTTATCCTTCAATTTATTAATTCAACCTTTTTCACATCCCTAGGATTGCTGCTGTTTCTGCTATGAGCATGCCAAATATAAAATGGCGCAGCCACAAAGTAATATTAATGATGTTAGGAAACTGAATAATGTAACATTTGTAATGGTTAAATACACTTCATTACATATGCTGATGCTTTACAGCAAAATTGCTTATACGAGTGCTATAAAAAAATATGTGACTGAAAGTAGAGAATAATCACCTCAATAAGATGTAAATTTGACGCACGACTTAAGAGAACGAATGCAAATTCTCCTATTTGTGCCAGTAAGACTCCAACCTGCACGCACATATTCCATAAATCAAGTTGACATATATGCATTTAGGCAGAGGTACTTCACGAGAAGTAACACTTACAATAAATGATGTCCTAAGACTGTACTTGAAGGTCTTTATAACAACAGCTGCAACTGTGGTCTTTACAATGATAACCAGTATAACAGAGGCAAGGAGTACATCCACATGGGTCCACAGGAACTGCACGTTTATAAGCATTCCAATGCCAGACAGAAAGAGGGCAGCAAAGAAGTTCCGAATGGGTTCCACCTACAAAACGTCAATAACATTATCTTATAATGATTGTAGTCCCTCTGATACTTGTGTACAGCCAAAAGATACAGAAACCGGGAAACAAAGTAAGTGGTAGTAATTAAAAATGTCCACCAAAACTATCATCTGAGCCTCTCATGTGATTTTGAGTTTCTAAAGAAGATAGAAATGCAGTGAATTTGAAAACCTACTTCAGTTATCTTGTTCCATAACTCGTGGAATTCAACAACATTTTCAGTGTTCCGGTTAAAACATTTTTAGGGAAAAAAAAATCACTTAGTAATAAAGGCAAGACAGAATAAGCGATGTTAAAGGTTCATGAAACGATAGGCATCTAATAGGATTCGGTTTCTTCTCAATTCTAATAGTTCAAGAGCCCTGGAAGTATCTGTAACTAAAAATCCATGAACCATCTGTAACTCCATATTTTTCAACCTACTTTTGGTAGGTAAGAAACTTATAATTCAAATCAGAAATCATCTAGGTATTACTGTCGTCCATAATTAAACAAAGGTGGATTCAACAATTAGTAAAATAGAATAATAAAATATCATCAGAAATACCTGCTCTAACGTATGCTGACCGAATTCAGTAGTGGATATCATGACCCCAGCTACAAATGAACCCAGCTCAAGACTGAGTCCCAGTTTATCACTGCTCTGAAAAATGACATTATATGAGAGCATTGAGAAAGTAAATCACTGAAATTACAAAAATGTTGAATTTAAAGGTAGAAAGAAATAGGAAGGAAATCCAGATTATGTGAACACGCAGATGTGCAATATGAGACCTTTGAGATATTCTCATGTCTGATGAGAATAGACTCAGTTAAGGGAGAAAAGGGAACTAGTTGGTAAAAGCTTCTTTTACAGCCTTGTTTGGTCGAGTCTCGCTCAACCTCACCCAAAATTTATCACCATTTTCATCTACTTTTACTTAAATTTAACTCACACCATATGCATAATTATACCCTACAATACCTATATAAACTCCATATCAATCTTATAACATTTTCACTTTTACACCTATATTATACTTTCGATCTCACCCGATAATACAACCAAACAATCTCAATCCAGCTCATGAGTATCCAACTCCATTTAAGCAATTATTACTGACTATACTGCCCTCTGACTGAGCCATGCTGACTTCACCATGAAACATCACCAGACTACAAGCATCAATTATGTACTGGCGTTAAATTCCTATAACACGAGAAGCATTTGAGATGAATGAAGCGGTTCGACCGTTGTGAGTACTATTATCTTCAATGGCAAACCCCTTTTCCCTGAACTATTGAACATAAATTCTGGCCACCTATCTTTCTCCATTTGCATGGGTTTCAGCTTCCAAACAGCATTACTCTTTAAATTGGAACGGGTGGAAAGTTTGGAACAGTGGCTTTATGGATCAGTTTCATGAAATGCTAAAGCATAGTTATAGATGAGTGAATCACAACATAGATCAGTGAAACAAACAAGATTATACTTATGTTTCCCGAATTTGGTACACTGAAGCTTTTTTTGTAAGTGTCTCTCCAAAAACGAATGTTATTGTAGCAAATTTTGGAGTTTGGACCAACCTTTTCCGTTTAAGAGAGATTAAATAGAGGAACAGACTAGACATCTTCTAGACTGGCAAATTAACAGCAATCTGAAATTGAAACATGGGATAAAGTGCGATATATGTGGTCCTTACCCAAGCAGACATCAAGCAGAAGGCCACCGCAGCCAGCTGATAGAGTTCGTTTGTCTACAGATCACACACAGGAAAACAAGGTCAAATAAAATTTGGTGCTTATTTCTCTTTGCAAATAAAAATTACTCGTACTACACTAAAAAAGATCCACAAGATGAGAATGGAACATGTTCTGAGAAAAGCTATGTTCATTTCTCTTTTCTAGCATCCTAAGATTCAGATATTAAACAACTCTTCCAAGAAGATGCTACAAACAAAATTATAGAACACATTACAGATCTGCCTACTTCTGCTAATATCTCCTCTTGAAGTTGAACATAACATCAATGAAAATAAACAACTAACAAGAAAATTAGTCAAGTAATTTGTTGCAGGAGTGTGACATTATCAGATACCGATATGCAGACTTGAAAGGCCTAGTTATTAGTAATATTGATTTTTCCTTTTCCACCTTGATAGGCATATTCCCTAGACGACAGTTACCAACGAAAATTCAAAAGATACATTGCCGATGATACTTTTGCGCAAAAAATATTACAGCATTGTTTCTCTTGCAATCAGAAAGTTAACTTGCAGCAGAAATTAAAAGATATAATAAATTGACTAACTTGGGATGATAGTTGCATCATCAACTTCAAAAACCAAGGAATGAAAAGCCAAGTCAGTAGAGCAGCTACGGCCAGAAATGTGGCCAGAGTGAGTAGCCTGAAATTGATAACAAAAATTAACTAAAAATAAATAATCGTCTCAGCAAAAATAAAATAGGGCAAGAAAAACTAAGAGATCCTTAATCACAACTTACAATTTTCCCATGGAAATGAGTCCTTGCAAAATTCCGCTGCCGCCTCCCAAAACAGGCAGCAATGCAAATAACAAGCCCACAGCACAATCCTGAGAGATTTATTCAACTAACAAAAATGAGCCATGTTTCAATGGGGGACGAAGCTTCATATATTTAAGTATCTAAATAATTGATGACCTAAACCTTAACATTACCTGAAAAATAAGAGTTCCAATCGTGACTTGGCCGTGAAGGGCATTGTTACTGTTCCGCTCAACCAGAAACTTCACTACCTGTAAATAATTTGACCAAATTTCCAAATCTTAAAGGACTCGGCAAAAGTTCCAAAGCTTAAAAAACTTTCATCCTCTAATCATTAATTCGTAAGAATATAACTGGAAGATAACATCTACCAATGCAGTTGACGACATTGATAGGAAGCAACCAATAAATATGCCCTCTGACAATTTCGCTCCACATAACTGCAATAGGAAGTAGGAACATGGAAATTAGGAAGTGAAACCAATAACAGGTGCCTAAAGAGAGAACATCAATAGGGCATTAGAGTTGTACCACCGCAATTATTCCACATACGAGCATAAGAATGATTAGCTGAAGCAGTCCACCAAGAACTGAAACAGGACCTACAACTTTTAGCTGCATCAGTTGCAGATATTAGCATAATCAAGGGGGGAAAGATAGAATGTTAGTTAAGGCACTGTCATGGCACTAAAAAAAAAAAGGATAGTACCTTTGCCAAAGAGAATTCAAGTCCCAAAGCAAATAGAAGAAAAACAACACCAAACTGAGCAACAGTTTCAACCTGAAGTACGAAAAGAAGACAGCATAAACAGAAGTTTCAGTCATCTTATACTTGCCTAATTGATTTATTTTTTACAGCGACAGCTCATGCATTAGGATAATAAATCGATATGTTGAATAGAATGTGAAATATACTGGGCACAGACGTAGGAACTAGTGTAAAAACAAAAGGTGCTGGAAGGTCCTAGATTCAACAAGCTACTGGTGAAAGATTCAAAATGCGGTTAAGATCGGAATCATCATATAAACCAAGCTGTCTAACTTTCAACACATTTGACATAATTAATAAAGGTCATGAATACCTCAGATCCTATAAAGATAGTGCAACACCTTAGTCCTTACAAAAGAATGTGTGATCTTCATGGGGTCTGTGATATCCCACTAAACCATTTACCTTTTGATGGAGCCAACAAATCAAAAGATCTCTGTGAAATCTATACCCTATCTCCTCATACGGAAAACACATTTTAGAGAGAGAGAGAGAGAAATGATGCTTGCAGAACAACTTACATGCAAGAGCAGGCCAGCCAAGTATGATGACTGACTATTTCTCAAAATGATGAATGTTTTGTGCATTAAAAGGCAAAGGACTGGAGAATAGAGAAACAGCATACCTGGACCATTTCATTGATAAATTTTAGACCACCAGGTCCAATAATTGACCCAGCAAGAAGATAACCAACAATTACCTGGAAAAAAATAAATTAAATTAAATCGGAGAAAATCAGTAAATATGAATATCAGTATCTCTAAAACCAACATACAGTATCTTACTATAAAAAATGTGAAAAGAATAATGTCTAATAAAACTATAAAAGAACCAATGTGTAGATTATGACAAGGTAGTGTGAGCATAGAGCTTACTCAATGTACAAGAAAATGAAAACATTTACAAAGATTGTCAAACAATAAGTACTCACCGGTTGTCCTAAACAAGACAAGATAATTCCGCCAATCGCGGCAGAGACTACCACAACTACCAAATCTGAGATTAACCTACAAGATTAAAATTGCAGAATTCTATGATAACTAGCTTGTATATCAAAAAATAAGGTTGGTGAATAAAAGGTATTACCTAAAGTCTAATTGAAGCACAGGATATTTTGATTTCTTATTTGACATCACGAACTCATTATTCTGAAATGAAGCACAAGAAATCAGGAAGGGCTTTGTTAATTAGGAAATAATAATCGAAAATGTAACAGATTATATCCTCTCAGAGAAAAGTAAACCACACCTTTTGATCTATCAAAGTTTCCATCTCATCAGAACCATCATTCTCACTAGAAAAAACATCTTGGAGAGCTTTGGTCCCACTAGTAAATACATGCAAAAGAGAAAAATGGCAGGACTACAATCAGCTGTAAGTTGATAGCAGAAACAATCACATCTGATTGGACATGCAAAATCATGAAAATCCCCTTACTTGGATTCTTTCGTCTCATTCTTCTTTATCTTGTCATGGGTGATTTTAGCAACAACCTCCAACTCAGCCTACAATATAAATTGGAAACTTATTTTAGCAGGAATATACCAAAAACAAAAATAAAAATACACGAGTAAGAGACCAGTAAATAAAATATTGTCACCAAGTATTGAACTTGACCATCATTCTGAATGCCAATTCTGCTTCAAAAATATTAGAGAGCTTCTAACTATTTTCATTGCAACAATTGCAGTGAAGATCAACACTAAGAAACTAGTGGAAGGAACCTCATTCACTCGAGATCACAAGTATTACAAATATATAACTGATTTTGCATAGCGTTTTGGTGAGTAAAATATATACAACAGCCTTTAAGTAGCTTCATGCAAGATTACGGAAGCAATGTGTATAACTAAACTTTGATGTATATTATAATTACTCTCTGTATGCATCTGAAAATGAGATATACTTCAATATCCAATTAATCAACTTCATGCCTATATTTGATATCTTTGCGGGGAACAAAAAAAAATGACATCCCATACAGCATTACATTTTATTTAATACCAATCACATGAATACTCCAGTTCAATACACTTGGAAAGACAGTAAGTCTACCTGATTATCGTTGACAGTATTATTAAAACTGCTTCCCTCGGTACCTTCAGGGAAATGTGAAGAAAATGA
>JAQRGC012115621.1:0-10834 GCA_028659135.1 Plantago lanceolata
TTTTGAGATAAGAAATAAAATTAGGGGGAGAAGGAAGAAGAAGAAAGAAAAGAAATGGAAGAAGAAGAAGAAAGAAAAGAAAAGGAAAAAGAAAAAGAAAAAAAGTTAAGGTTGTGTTTGGATGAGGAGAAATAATTTTAAGCTCAAAATTTGGTCAACTATTTTAGTAATTTTGGGGCCGAATGTAATTGAATATCTATTAGGGATAGAATCATAATTAGGCTGTTTAGTGGGGAGGGGCAAAGTAATTAACCCTTTTATATTTAATACCACATTTACGTTGTTTTAGAATTGTGTTGACAAGTTATGAACGGTTACCATCTTACCACCAGTATGGTAACCATTTTTTTTTCAATACTAACGGTAACGGTTACCATGCATTTTTCACTGTAAACGGTTAGAAAAATCCATAACCACCCCGGACTGTACAATAAGCGGTTAGAGTAAAACTTTTACTATTACCACTGGTGCTCATCCCTACTAACCATACCGTAGTTGGGTGGTAACTATAAAAGACTAACCATTTACCACTCATTTTTTTAGTGGTTACCGTTACCGATGGTAAAATTATCGTTGGTAAGTGGTAAACTGATGGTAATGGTAGATATATGCTCATCCCATTAGTGTGTACATGGTAAAGTTTTGTGGGATTGAGGTAGTACCCTTTTAGCTTTCCTTGATGTCTTTTTGCCACCGAGACGATCGGTACCTACTCATCTCAATGGAAGCAACAAACAATCAATCTATTCTCTAATATTCCATTTCTCTTAATTTTTGCCACATCGAAACATACATTATATTAAGACGAACTAGTGTATCTTAGTTCGTGAACTAATGGATCTTAAGTTGCACTAAATGGTGATTTTCGCTCTCAATGTGAGCTCCGGAGCTCGCTGTCATTCACAGTTTTGCCCAAAATCATCCATGAATCCTCAACTAGGGTTTTAACGGCCAGAACTCACAAATTCCTTGCTCTGCTACAATGAGAGGCATGGATTTATCGTTGGACAAAGGTCAGAACCTAAGACTTGAGCGAGCACTGGAGCAGCTGGAGTCCCTCTTCGCAAAGGCCAATTCCGACGCCTTTGTCACATCTCCGACGAGATTCCCGACTTTAACCCCGAAGGCAACAATCTGAAGTGTGATTTCTCCATACCTCTCACATTTTATTGCTCATTCTCAAATCAATGTATGAATTTGTTTTGAATTTGTATTAACTTGCAATTTATGTTACGATCCCTATTCTTTCCTATGATGAGGGATCGAACAGATATCAGAGTTGCAGAAATGAATGAAGCATAATGAAAATGAACGAGAGGAAAGGTAAGTTAAAACTATAACTTCATTACTTGAGTCTCCGTCTTACATTCTTGACGCAATTTATAACTACTGAGAATACCATCTACTTAACGGCTAGTCTGTGATACTAAGCCTAGATTTATTCTGAATTTGAAATAATAAGGAAATGCACTGGATTTGGACAATTAGAAGGTACATTAGGCTCTGTTCAGTTCACCTTAATTTCATTTGTCTTCAGTTCAGTTCAGTTTAGTTCAATTCCATTTAGTTCAGTTCAGTTCAGGTTTGCTTAGTTTAAATTTGTACTTCAATTCAGTTTAATTTAGTTAAGTTAAATTCAGTTCAAATAAGTTCAGTTAAGTTAGAAACTCTTAATTCTATTGAATGGAGCCTTACTATGAAGATGCCTTGGCTTGAAGTAGAGCAACATCCGTTGGATTAATGAGCTGTTTAGAAGATGATGGGCTGAGATTAAAACACGTGTCTGCTTCTGGGAGCTTGGATCGAGCCAAAACGACACAGTCTTGTTTTGTTGCTGATTGGGCCCTTCTGACTTGGGCTGGGAGCTGGATAGGACAATTGGGCTGATAGTTCATACTGGCCCAATTGTCCATCTTGGTTTGGGAATTGATCTGTCGAACTATTACGCCCCCGTTTGGACGTCTTCTCTGTATTAGCACGACTTAGTGAATTGGGGGCGAGTTCTTCATTCCGACAATGGAGATTTGATGTCAATTTACTTCTCGACGCTACTGAAGGGGGCATGGTACGGCGGACCTGGACGGAAAGCTGGTGGTGACGCTTTGTGGTGTGGTGGAGCGGGTGAATAAGCTCATCTATGTTCGGACTCTGAGAGCTAGGTTTGATTTTTCTCCTCTGTTCAGAAACCATTTGCTGTGAAAATTTTGTCTTACTGTCTTACTGTCTTACTTGGTGTTGTATAGGTACAAGCCTGAGACTGGTGATATAATTGTTGGCCGTGTTATTGAGGTGAGAACTCTGATGCTTTGTTTGAATAACTTTTGCGATATCAGTGCCTATGCACTATTGTATCTTAGAGCTGCATTGGTGTTTCATTTGTTTCTTGAGTTTGCACAGTAGCCATGGATAGTCTATATTTTGTGTCAATTATGTTCTTTGGTGACTTTGATATTGCTCAAATTGCATCATATGTTGGACTTAGAACTTAAATGTATTGTTCTGCAATGTCTGTCAATATGGTTATGTTAAGTATGAACTATTTCGTTTACTCCTCTGAAGTTTAATTCCTACTGGACAAGTTTTTATTTGTGCCTGTCATTAAGTTTTTGTTTTGAACAAGTTTCGAAGTGAATATGATGATCTTAACTGATCCATTTAAGTTGTGCATTTTGTCTACTTTCATATAGCTCATCTCCATTCTCCACCAGATACTTTATGAGACCTTGTAAAGAACTTGGGAGTTTTGCAGACCAATTTAAGCTTATATAATGTTGGGGCTTCGGCACCCTGAGTGCTGAACGTGTTTGTTAGTTGAACTCCTTCCTCATCATCATCAACTCCTTTTGAATGCTTGCTTGAATTTTCATTTCTTCTTCGCCCCAAGAACAGATAAATATGATGTTCATCTTCAAGACCTTGCAGATTCTGTTATTTAAACTTTTAAATCACTAGATACTGACATATCTTAACAGTAATTAGATGTTGATCTTTAAAAGATCTAAGTACTGATACGTAGTCTGCAAATATATAAATGTGAAATTCTCAGGACTCATTGTAAATATGTAAGTGTTGCAATAACATTTGTGCAAAATATGCTTATGTATACATAGGCAGTTACAAGCAGATAAAATTGAAGTGTCTTAACTGTAAAATTGGTGTTGATCTTGAGAAAAACTGTTGTAAACATGAAATATCTTCTCTAGAATAGGAACTCTAAGTTCTGTTCAGTGATATCAATCGTGGATAACAGAGCAGTGGGGTGTTCCAAAAAACGTTACTGGGGAGCTGCATAAAAATCAGATCAATTATCTGGTAGATGCCATCTTCATTTTGACTTTGCTGGAAACTGAATGGTCACCATTCAGCAATGATTAAACAATAATGTGACAGAATCATTTGAAATTCCAGTTTTCCCTTTTTCCTTGACTTTGTTTCTGTGACTAAACCTTTATGGCTGTAAAAGTACTGTCTACTCTGCACCATTGCAACAGCACCGTGTACAAATGATTTCATTGGTTCTGATCTCTGTCTCGTAAGTGGAGTTAAATATGCACTGCATGCACATAGTGAAAATCACCTTGGAACATACATTTGTAACACATTTACTTGTGAGCATTTTAGTTGTATGCATATAACCTGCTTTCTCTATATATAGTCGTTTCGAATGAAGATCAGTTAACTGCTTCTGATGTCTACATATTTGTGTATGGCACTGTTCGATCAACAGAGTGATTGCCCTTGTGCGGTAAGTTGCTCAGAAGTTTGACTTACTTACACCATTATCTCACATTCATAAGTAAAACTCCCCGGCCCTCCTCTGTCCAATAAAAGTTTCTCACTTTCCAAAATGATCATTAAGAGTCGTAATTCAGAAAATGAATAAAATTTCAAGCTACTACAAAGTTTTGGTATGATTAGAGGGTAGTAGTGCTTAGTATCTTTTGCAGGCTTATTGGTTTAGAAATGAGAAACTTTTTGAAGGGATAGCCAAGAAAAGAAGTTGAACAGTTTTGTTTGCTTATTCCATACTGTAATTATGATCATAACTTCATAAGGGATATCATGGAAAGAAAGAAATCAATCTTGTACTGATGATGATCATAAGGGATATAGCAAAATGTTACGTGCCCACATGGAACAGGGAGACAAGAATATTTAATGGTGGAATAGAAATAAGAAGAATACAATGCTATAAAAATGCCCTATGTAACAGTAGCGCACTAAGGAAGGTGCAGAGTAAGTGCTTTCCTAATCTGTGTCTTGGTCCTTACTTAGTGGACCTTTGGTCTAGCAGGATAGTGCTGGCTATCGTATCTTTTTGTTGTTAGTTAAAAGCAAGCATGTTTTCAACGGTAGTGGCAACTGACAATGGAATAAAGTATTTTTTTTTTTTTTTTGGACTACTTGTTTACTCTAGTACTGCAATGTGATGCCCTTTATACCCAATTCAGCAGTAAGCCTTTTAAGTAGCTAAAGTTTGGAAGTTGTTAACCAGTTTGCGGAGCAAAGGGACACAAGAAACAGCCCGACAATTTTTAATCTGTGGCAAGACCAACGTGTGAGGTTCATTTTAAGCAGAATTCATCGTTAGCAACAAGAAACAGAATGTTTTGTAGTGCCCTTAAATAGTGTATTTTCTGGTAATTTTAACCGTGTCTACAGCTTTAGGGATTAGAAATCAAGATGCCATATAAGTATATAACTAAGCTCCACATGTGAGGTGCACCTTGGAAAGATCAAGTTGCCAAGGGAATCCTGAAAGTACCTAAGCATTAGCCTATGTTTTCATCAATCCTGCTTGCAATGGAATCTTACAATGATCCTGATTAATAATTGCATGCTTTCGTGTCCGACTTGAACTATGACTGCTCAGTACTAACTACAAACTTCCCACGTTAACCTCGCTTCCCTACTTTTGAGCGTGAACTTTCAAAACTGTCAGGTTAACCACATATGCTAAACATCAATGCTGTTTGTGACTGTTAATTATAAATTTTGATGCAAGGAGTTTTATTAGTGTGCAGGATAGAAAATATGAGTGACACTGTAACATGAAGCTCTTACTGTAACTTAATCTAATTGCTTTTTAATGAAGTTCTTTCTTTTATTGGCCACAGGGTCTGAGGAAGTGCAGTCTTTGTGCTATGTCTGGCAGGTGAATATTGTTAGAGGCCTCAAGGTGTATGAAGACATATTCAGCGAGAATGAGCTCAATAAGTTGAATGACTTTGTGAGTAAACTTCAGGTTGCTGGTCAGAATGGCGAACTCTCAGGTGGATCCTGTGATCCATGATGCTTTTATACATGTAAACTAGTTGTTTCCTTTTCGGCTAGAAGTTTTGAGTCTGTAAAGGAGATCTGCTATAAGGTTTGCTTGAGCAGGTCTGAGCATTCATATTTACTTAAATACTATGTTGTAGGATATTAACCAATCTACTTAACACCATTTGCTCAATAACATATATTATAGGATATTATAAGAAAGAAAGAAAAAGTGAGCAGAATGTTCAATATGCTACACATTTCAGTGCTATTGTTTAGTTCCCTTTACTACAACCTTTCCTTTCATATGCAAAGTGGATATTGTAACTCTGTCCAGCACTCTTTATGATCTGAAGAAAGTTTTGAAAATGGATTTCAGGTGAGACTTTGGTGTTGTACAATCAGCAAATGAAGGGAAATAAGAGAGAGTTGATTCAGCTAGGGTTCCTATTTCCGGGAAGATAAGAGGAGATGCAGATGAAATTCAAAAGAGTATGTCAGATTACAATTTTCACATGCTTTTATTACTTAGCTTGCGTTATATCCCATCCCATGTATCTGCATGTTGATTCTAATTCAGAAAATGGTGAAAATGCAGGCTACATTCAGCCAATCCCCGATCTTATACAAAGTGTAGTCGACCACTTCAGTCAGTGGTATCTGATTTGAGAACAAGCGAAACCGAATAGCGGCATCATTAACTTCTTTGATGAGGTATGCATCTACTTCTGTTTCACTTCTTCCCTGATAAAACTGTTCTTTATTGAGGAAGAGTATGAACACTTAATTTCTGGATGGATGTAGGGAGAACATTCTCAGCCTTTCCTGAAGCCGCCTCACCTGGACCAGCCTCTTTGTACTCTACTACTCTCTGAATCAACAATCGTACTCGGTAGAACACTTGTGTGCGATAAGGAAGGAAACTATAAAGGGCCTCTTGTACTTTCTTTGAAGGAAAGGTATATTATGTATTGAGTTTAAGCTATCTATTTCATGCATGTCATACATATGTTTTGTTTTATAGTATGTAT
Organism: Plantago lanceolata; assembly: GCA_028659135.1. NCBI lineage: Eukaryota > Viridiplantae > Streptophyta > Magnoliopsida > Lamiales > Plantaginaceae > Plantago > Plantago lanceolata. The sequence continues at coordinate 6,294 of JAQRGC012115621.1, forward strand.
TTCACAGGTAAGTAGCTCAGAAGACAAAATTGCATAAAATGATGCCTTGGGCACGGGATATTGACCAAAGCCCCCCCCACCAAAAAATAAATTGAAAATAACTAATAGAAAAACTAATCTCACTGCTCTCAGATCAATTTGGACTTGCCATTCTTTGAAGCATGAGCAGCGAATAAAGAAGTTACGATGGCATGTACAATTTGTTTTCCGCTGGAAACAGGAAATGTGGAAACAAATTTCCATATGTCGGCGCATTCAATTAAACAAATCCACTGCCTTCTTTAGTTTATTCATTTTGTGGTGTTTGTATTTCAAGGTTTAGTAGAAGTACTATATAAGATGACAAGCCATTAGAGACTTTATAGTTGATCTGCAGATTTGTTAGCCCATACAACATACATCCTATATTCATAGATGATTTGCAATTTTTAAATACCTTTAATGATCTTTAAACCATGAACTTTATCCATATATGACTGATCTTAAATGTTGGGGTACATGAAGTCTGGCAACCTAAGTGTGCTATAAATCAAGTGCAAAATCTTTGCTTTCAATTAGTTGCTGAAGCTCTAAAAGCCGTCCTCATTAGATTTGCTTACTCATAATTTTTCACAAATACATGTCAAAGTATAGATACATAACAAAAGTCATGTCAAAGTATAGATATATAACAAAAGTTGGCTCACACATAATATCAAACACCTTCCGTGCATATCAGGCAAACGGAGCAACTGAAGCAAAAGGATGAGGAAAAAAGAGAAGTCATCAGGCAACTAACTATGGCTATTGATTTGCTCAGGGAGGAGAACAGCAATCTGAGGAAGCGTATTCCGAAAACCAAGCCGAAAGATAGTTTCTTTGGGAAATTGTTCGGCGGGCTAACCTAATAGCATGCTACCCATCTAGTTGCTCTCTAAAGTCCGTGTTCGTGTGTCCATTATGAATCAGTATTGATATTAAGCTAGCATATCATTTACCTAGTAATAGTTTTCAGTGAACACTCACCTTAGCGATGCTTCTAGTTAACACCAGAATAGTTCGGAATACGAATCTTCGGAGAAACCCCTTAAAGCTCGGATTTCGGGGTACCGGGCCTAACACTTAAACATAATACGGACGGTTACTACTTAAAAGTCGCAACGGGCGTAGAAGAGATAGAAGATAAAATAAAAGGAAAAATAAGAGACGATGGGGATTTCAACTCACGACCTCAACGTTAAAGTCTTAACACCCGACCAACAAGGCTAGCTCTTTGGTTAGTTAACAATTTTCAAAATCTAATTCTTAAAATACTGTGGAAAAAACTGGATTAACTGGCACAGTGGCAATAAAACCAAAGGGAATGTTTTTACATGGAAACTATCACTTTTAAGCCTAAAGTTTTGGTTTTTTATAAAATCTACTACGGTGCTATATGTAAATGCAGGTTACACCAAGAGGAATATATGTGATGAAAGAAGCAGATTATTCTGCAGGACATTATTGTATTATGGTACTAGTAAAAAATGTAACCAATTCAATGACATTACAATCTGTACTCTATGTTACATGGAAACCAAACATCAAGACAATAACTCTTCACAACCATAACTATTCAGATAAGAAAGTACATAGCCCCACAAACCAAGATCCTCAACTCTATGCACCAAGAACCAGGAGGACTAATCCAAATGGCACCAAAATCAAACTCACCAACAACTCATGCACACCAAGAGATTTTTCCATGGACATTAGTTTGTATATATCCTGAATATTGATTCATCTTCACCATGTTGGTAGTCGGTTGCATAATCTTGATAATCTTTAACTTAGGTTGACAATAGCATTGTACGACTTATTTCAATTTATTGGTACATGTGTTCTTGGAGTTTAGCATCAAACTGAATCAGGTTTAGATTTGAGTTGGAGTATCACGGTATAGATTAGGGGTTCAAATTCCAGACGGAAATATAAGGTAGATTTAGATTATTTAAAGTTACAATGTTGGTGTAGGTGTATTCGGAGTTCGTGCTGTCGTGCAGGAGTAGAAGTATGATAGCGTTTGGATTTGATGGTTTAAAAAAAAAATTGTCAAGATTTGGGCTCCATAGCTTTACTATGATTACATATATTCATGAAACGTTAAGCTACATTTCTCGCTTGTTCTTCAAAGCTCGATGAGGTAAATGCATATGATATGATCTCAAATAAATATTATTGCTTCTCACATACCTATCTCATGTCCCTAACTCATGAACCTCAAGTGATTTTTTTCTCTTTGAAAAACCTTTGAAATAATCTCATTAGTGATTAGTTGATTAGTGATTAGTTGATAAACTTTATTGTGACACACTTTTATTGATCCTGATTGTCAATTTTGAAATTTTCAAAAATTACTACGTTTCTTAGTTTAACTTCATTTTAAAGGAACATTTGCTCGTACATATCACAAATAATACTAATCCAGTTTTTCACATTCAGTACAACATGACGAACTTACCTCAGTGTATACATAGTCTTGCTTGAGATATGTTGATGTAGTTATTTATGGAGGTAGTTACTTCATCTAGGATTTACAAAAAAAAATTATATACTATTGTATATAATTTTATTTTCTCTTTTTGCAATTTTACATAAATGATAAAATAAGATAGCTATGCAGAATTTTGTTGAATGATTTGTTATTGTGATAGACATCACGCTTAGCGTGGTGCGCCATTTAAACGGAGGAATAAAATGAATCGATCCATAAAATAGATTAATCCACCTGAAGCAAGCAAGCATGTGGTTCGTTCAAAATGATGACGGCTCAGACTCTTTTTGGTGACCCCGAGTCCCCGAGTCCGAAACAAGTCAATCCAGGACCACTAATTAGCACCACAATGCATCAAAAATCTGTGAACCATTTCCTGTCCTAGCTAACTAGCTCGCTTACTCACAACTCACCGTTTCATAATTGTCGGTTTTTACGGTCTTGCCTTAAAAATAAAAGTGGGTTAGGATGTCTCCACTGTCGACATCGATAATTTGAGAAATCCTCATAAAAGATTTGTCTTTCCTTTATTATACTCCAGGAAACACCAATTGCTTCAATTATTAACTAAAGTGTTTAGTGCATTTAATTTTAATAAATTCAACAGATCTTTTTCACATGAGTGGAAAAATTAGTCTTTTAAGGGAGTATCTCATTTGGGCATTTATATTTTCAAGTTAACTTCGTACCGACTTAAACATAGGTCTCCGTTAAATGATCAACACGTGGCATTTAACCTGAAAATAGAAATCCCCATCTCTTTTTTAAATATCTTAAAGTTAAAAGTTTGAAATAAAGTCTAAATGTTAGTTCTAAAACTTCCACAGGATCCATCGATCGATCAGTCTAACAACAATTCCGAAACACAACCCGATAGAATGTACTAAATTAAATAGAGCTATATGCTCAAACTTAAATCTTTTGAGAAAATTAATTATTACGTACATAACATATAATATAGTATTGCGCAATTTCGTTACCAACGACTTGACTCTTGAGTAAGCAAGTGATCAGTTTGTTGGAAAATTTCATAATAGCCCCTGCAAATGTCTAAGGTGTTCACTCTCACCCTGTAATTTTTCTTATTTGATTCTGATAATAAGAAGCCAACATAGTAGCCTCCTCATGCGCACAGACACCTGAAGAAGATATGGTTTTATTTTTCTTTTTTTCTTCTTATTGAATATAGTACGAACAATCATAGAAGGAACTTTATACATGGAATAAAAAATGAACAAGGTGACTGGACATTAGAGCAACAAGAAATCACTAATGTGTTCTTCAACTTCTATAAAGGACCGTCACAGGCTCAAGAAATTGATAAAAATCTCTTTTAAACAACTGGAAACACCACAACTAAATCAAGAAGATTGAAATATGATGGAAACAACTCCAACTGAACAAGAGATTTTCTAGGCACTCAAATCAATTGGCACAGATAAAGCCCCAGGGCCTGTGGATTTAACAGTAAATTCTATCAGGACAACTGGGAGATTTTAAAACCTCAGGTCATGGAAATGGTGGAAAAATTCTTTTCAACTGGTGTTTTGAAAGGCAATGTGAATGACACAACAATAGTGCTTATCCCAAAAAAGAAAAACCCACAAACACCAATAAGTCTCTGCAATGTGCTTTATAAAATTATTTCAAAAATACTTGTGTTGAGACTAGAGGTGTCCAACGGGCCGGCCAGCCCGCAAAAGCCCGACCCATAAAGGGTTCGGGTTGTCACGGGTCGCATTTTAAGGGGCCGGCCGGGCCGGGCTTTTCTTAGGATTTGTGAGTCCGGCACAACCCCTGGCCCTATACAATACGAGTTGTGCCGGTCCGGGCCTCATTGAGGGCCTGGCCTGGTTATTTATTTATACTTTTTTTTCCTTCCATTTTTGCACTGTTGATGCTTTGTATTTGTGTCGTTGTGCGTGAGGCTGAGGAATTGAGGATTGACATATTGACATGAAATGGGTGAAGTGGCAGGAAAATAGCAATAGATTAGGGACTAATTAATTTTGTTATGGAATAGATTAGG
>JAQRGC012115625.1:0-10339 GCA_028659135.1 Plantago lanceolata
AGTTTATAGCTAGGAAGAACAGTAGGTGATTCATCATCTTTAACCTCATGTTTTAGGATTAGGTAGTTGTTGATTCATCATTGTAATCTCTGAAGGCTCGATCAATTACTATAATCTTTAAAGCCTTTTGGCTATCTCTCAAGTGGTATTCATATCACTTGAGAAAAGTTCTGTGTTCTTTTAATTCTGCTGTTTACTTTACTCTGTTATTTAGTAGTGTTGTGGGGATTGTTATCTAAACAACTCACTCAACACCACTCTCTGTCTCAGATCTAGTTCAAGTTAAGTCCGTAGTTTATTTCAGTCTCATGCGAAGTGATAGTTCCATCCCCCTATACCCATTGTCCTCGTCTATCTCATGTTCGGCCCCTTCTCCAACTACATGTCTCGTCTCTTCCGTGTGGCATGATCGTTTGGGACATCCCGGCGATTCTATTTTATCTTATCTTCTCAAACAAATTAAATTACCTTTTGCTTCTTCAACTTCTCAAACATATATGCCATCTGATATTATTCATAGTGATCTATGGACATCTCCAGATATGAGTTCTTCTGGCCATCGTTTTTATGTACTTTTTTTTGAATGATTTTTCAAATTTTTTATGGGTCTTTCCTCTAGCTCATAAATCTGATGTCTATTCCGTCTTTCTGAAATTCCATGCCTACATAATAAATCAGTTTGAACGAAACATTATATCCATACAATGTGATAATGGCGGTGAATATGACAACACCAATTTTCGTCAATTTTGCACCACAAATGGCATCAATTTTCGTTTCTCCTGTCCCCACACCTCCTCTCAAAATGGAAAAGCCGAACACAAGATTCGTTCCATCAATAATGTCATGCGCACATTATTGCTTCATGCCTCTCTTCCCCCATCTTTTTGGCATCACGCCCTCCATATGGCTACCTATCTTCTTAATATTACTCCTAGTAAGCTTCTTGCAAATCAAACCCCCCTCCATATACTTTATCATCGTACCCCATCCTATACTCATCTTCGGGTTTTTGGATGTCTTTGTTATCCTCTCTTTCCGTCCACTACAATTCGCAAATTACAAGCTCGTTCCACTCCTTGTGTGTTTTTAGGCTATCCTGAGAATCATCGTGGTTACAAATGCTTTGATCTCGTAACTCGTAAAATTATTGTGTGTCGTCATGTTCAGTTTTATGAAATGGTTTTTCCGTTTTCGAAAACTCCTCCATTGCACCCGACTGTGTACGATGCTTTTGATGATTCATCTCCTGCCCCACTTCTCCATACTCTCGGCCTGCTTCCCTCCAATTCCCAGCCCGTCCAGCCTTTGGCCCAATCCTCACCGGCCTACCAGCCTAATAACTCGCCCAGTCCACTGTCTCCTGGGCCTCCACCTCAAACCGGCCCTCTACCCCAGTCCACCAGTCCCCACACCATTTCTCCAGCCCACTCCAGCCCTCACGCCCAATCTTCCAGTCCATTACATCATATGTCACCTATTCCTCCACCCGTGTTTTCGTCACCACCTCGTCGATACACTGTCTACCCCCCTCATAGACCGGTCACCCGTAGTCAACGCGGGATATCTAAGCCTTTTACCATATTTGACCCCTCTGAAGCATACCCAACCGTTGTTACAAAATCTCCTCTTCCTCGTAACCCGTTGGATGCCCTCCGTGACTCGAATTGGAAACTGGCTATGACCGATGAATTTAATGCTCTTATTAAAAATAATACGTGGGAGTTAGTACCTGGGGTTAATGTGATTCGTTCTATGTGGATTTTTACTCATAAAATAAAGTCTGGTGGTTCTTTTGAGAGGCATAAAGCCCGTCTTGTAGGTGATGGTAAAACTCAGAAGGTTGGCATCGATTGTGGCGAGACATTTAGTCCGGTGGTCAAACCAGCCACTATCCGTCTGGTCCTTAGCCTTGCTCTTTCTCGACATTGGGCTATTCATCAGATCGATGTGAGCAATGTTTTTTTGCATGGTACTTTGCAAGAGACGGTTTATATGCATCAACCTATGGGTCTCCGGGATAAAGCTCATCTGGATTATGTCTGTCTCTTACGCAAATCATTGTATGGCTTGAAACAGGCACCTCGGGCTTGGTATCAACGATTTACTGATTTTGTGTCCACTATTGGTTTCTCTAATAGTAAGTGTGACACGTCCTTGTTTATTTATAAGAATGGGGATGATCTGGCTTACTTGTTGTTGTATGTTGACGATATCATCTTGACTACCTCCTCCAATGACCTTCGGCTCTCTATAATGGCCAGCCTACATTCTGAATTCGCCATGAAGGATTTGGGGGAGTTGAATGATTTCCTTGGTATTCGAGTTTTGTGCCATAAGGATAGCTTGTTTCTTTCTCAGCAAAAATATGTCGCCGAAATTGTTGATAGGGCTGGAATGCACTCATGCAAGTCCAGCCCCACGCCCGTGGACACCAGCTCCAAACTTGGGTCTTCTGGTCAGCCGTTCTCTGACCCTACCTTGTATCGTAGTCTTGTGGGGGCACTTTAGTATCTTACGTTTACCCGCCCTAATCTCTCTTATGTTGTTCAGAAAATTTGCCTACACATGCATGCACCCACTGATGACCGTATGAATGCTCTTAAGAGGGTGATTCGTTATGTCCAGGGCACTCTCACTCACACACACACACACTCTCTCTCTCTCTCTCTCTCTCTCTCTCTCTCTGCCTCCACTTGTCGCCATCCTCGTGTGACTCCTTGGTTGCTTATACTGATGCGAATTGGGGGGGCTGCCCCGATACACGCCGCTCGACTTCTGGGTATTGTGTTTTTCTCGGTGACAACCTCATATCTTGGTCAGCTAAACGCCAGCCTACTCTCTCTCTCTCTCTTGGTCCAGTGCAGAGGCCGAATACCGAGGCGTGGCTAATGTGTTTTCTGAGACTTGCTAGTTGCGAAATCTTCTTCTGTAACTCCATTGTCCTATTCGTAAAGCCACTCTCGTCTATTGTGACAATGTCACTGCTATATATCTTGCTGGCAATCCAGCACAGCATCAACGCACGAAGCACATCGAGATGGACATTCATTTTGTTCGCGAAATGGTTGCATGGGGTGAAGTCCGGGTGCATCATGTTCCTACCAAGTCTCAGATTGCGGATATTTTCACCAAAGGCATCCCTCTGGTCATCTTTGATGATTTTCGTGACAGTCTCAATGTTCGTGAACCTCCTGTATCGACTGCGGGGGAGTGTTAGAATATAGATTCCTTATAGAATATATATTAGACTTCTTATGTAATTAGATTCCTAGTCTAGATCATAGTCTTGCATAGCAAGTAATCTCTTGTATAAATAGATGTATTGTGATCAATAATATTCACGGGATTACATTCTTTCAGTTAAAGAACCTTTTGTTTCTCAAGATTTACACTCACTTGTAGTGACCTTAGCTACTTGTATTAGATATTAATGGAAGATTTGTGAATAAATAAGCACATCAAACAAGTTATGATGATATTATGGTTTCAAAAGTCGATTGATGGATCGATTACAATGGAAATGGGTGAACAGCTGTGTGAAATCACCAGTAGATAACCTGGAGAAGAAGAAAAGAAAGGTAAGATGATGATGATTAATGAATTTAGGTGTAGATACAGAGAATCTAGTTTGTTGGAGGAACAAACCTCAACAAACTCTCATGTGCTGATGAACGGCATTTTCCCCTGATAAGGAAGCCTGCGAGAGTGATTGGCACATGGCAGTTAGGCCACCGGTGATCTCAAGTCATAACAGTTGTTTCACCTGCTAGTAAAACTTAGGGAAATAAACGGTAAAAAACGGAATTACAGCTAAAGTAATTAACTAAAAACAGTAAAATAATTCAAAATGCAACAAGTCTTCCTCCCCAAATTGGTCTTGTCCTCAAGACCACTGAAAATTAGGGTATTGCTGCACGAAAGATTCCATCTTCTCCCAGGTTGCTGCTTCTGGCGGGCACCCTTCCCAGTGAATAAGGAGTTCCTCAGATGGGCGATTCCGATTCTGCACTGTCCGCCGGCGGAGAACGGTAATGGGTTGAGTTTGAGGCACGCCATCATCATTCAGAGGAGGTAAGATCGGAATTGGAGTGAACCGTGTTTTGAGCTTCTTTTTGAGTAGGGAGACATGAATGGTGGAATGAATTTTCGTCTCAGCAGGTAGATCTAAACGATACGCAACAGTTCCAACTCGCTCCAAGATTTTGAAAGGGCCAAAGTACTTGATGGACAATTTGGTCTGCCGCTTGAGCATGTTGTTGCCTACTCGGAAGGGTTGCATTTTGATGTAAACCCAATCACCCACTTCAAACTCCCTGTCAGTACAATGAGTATCTGCATAATCTTTCATTCGTTGCTGAGCTAGAGCCAAATTCTCTTTCAGTAGATGAAGCATGTTTTGCCTATTGCTAACCAATTCTTGTGCTTCTGTATCATGACTCTGCAGGTAAGGGCCAAGAGAGAGTTGGGGAGGAGCATACCCATATAGAGCCTCAAAAGGTGATGCCTTGAGCCCGGAATGATAACTGGAATTGTACCACCACTCGGCCAAAGGTAACCACTGTGACCACTGCTTATGCTTTGTATGAATCATGCATCTTAGATAGGTTTCCAAGCACCTATTCAGTCTCTCTGTCTGGCCATCATTCTGTGGATGATGTGTTGTACTCATGTGTAACTGGGTGCCAAGTAGTTTGAAAAATTCTTTCCAAAATGTACTTTGGAACACCACATCTCTGTCACTCACTATCACCTCTGGAATGCCATGTAACTTGTGGATGTGGTGTAGGAATAGATTAGCTAGGATCTCAGCAGAGTATGGTGTGATAAAGCAATGAAATAGCCATACTTTGTCAACCTGTCAATAATCACCCAAATCACTTGCTTTCCTGCTGAATTTGGAAGACCCTCAATAAAATCCATAGATATGTGAGTCCAGGGTTTATCAGGAATAGGTAAGGGTTGTAGTAAACCAGGGTATGCTATGGATTCATCTTTGCACTGTCTACACACATCACAAGCTGATACAAAATCTTCAACATCCTTCTTTAATCCCTTCCAGTAGAATAAATATTTTGCTCTTAGATAGCTGGCATGAATCCCTGAGTGCCCACCTATGGCTGACTCATGAATAGTTTTGAGTATGGTAAGTCTAACCATCCCCCCTTTTCCTACTACAATCCTCCCTTGAAACCTCAATATACCATCTATCACAGTGTAGTCAGAAGGTTGGCTTGGACTGATGAGACAAGCAGATAGTAACTCTTGGATAGAGTCATCACCTTTGTAGTTGGATTTGATCTCCTCCACCCAGACTGGACGGACATGAGTAGTTAGAGAGTTCAGAGTTGCTTCGTCTTCTTCTTCTTCTTCTGCCATATACTCATACTTCCTTGATAAAGCATCAGCCACCAAATTTGCCTTACCCTGCTTGTACTCAATGGTATAATCATACCCCATCAACTTATATAACCACTTCTGTTGTAAAGCATTAGTAATCTTCTGCTCCTTGAGGTATTTTAGGCTAGCATGATCAGTTCTGATGATGAACCTTGATCCAATAAGATAGTTGTTCCACTTTCCCACTGCAGTCATGATAGCCAGTAGCTCCTTCTCATAGGTAGATAGAGCTTGATTCTTAGGGCAAAGTGCTTGGATGAAATAGGCTATAGGCCTTCCCTTTTGCATAAGTACTGCCCCTACACCAGATTGACAGGCATCAGTCTCTAGCTCAAAAGGAATGGTGAAGTCTGGTAGGGCTAGAATTGGAGCCTGCACTAGTTGTTGCTTCAACTGTTGAAAAGCCTTCTCTGCTTCTGGAGTCCAATGTAAGTTTCCCTTCTTGGTCATATTGGTGAGGGGCCTGGCAATTACTCCATAGTGTGAAGCAAACCTCCTATAGTAGCCAGTGAACCCCAAGAAACCTCTGAGAGCTTTAAGTGTTTTAGGGAGAGGCCAATCCACTACAGTTTGAATCTTGGCTGGATCAATACCCACCCCAGTAGAACTAATAATATAGCCTAAGTAATCCACTTGTTCAATGGCAAATGAACACTTGCTTTTCTTTGCATATAAGGAGTGTTGCCTTAATAGATGTAAAACTTCACTAAGATGAAAACAATGCTCCTCCAAGTTTCTGCTGTAAACTAAGATGTCATCAAAGAAAACCAAAACACTCTTCCTTAATAATGAAGAGAAAACTTGATTCATTAGTTTTTGGAAAGTGGCAGGGGCATTGGTCAAGCCAAATGGCATGACACTGAATTCATATTGACCATGATGGGTCACAAATGCTGTAGAAGCCTTGTCAGTATCCCTCATTCTGATTTGGAAATACCCTTGCCTTAAGTCCAATTTAGAAAAAACTGCTGCTCCATTCAATTCAGACAACAGGTCTTCAATAACTGGCATGGGAAACTTGTCTTTAATGGTGATGTTATTGAGCTTCCTATAGTCAATACACATCCTCCAACTAGAGTCTTTCTTCTTAACCAATAGGACATGGGAGGCAAATGGACTTGAACTAGGATTAATAAGTCCTTGTGCTAGCCTCTCCTCTACTTGTTTCTCCACTTCATTTTTTAGAGTATGAGATACTCTATAAGGCCTCTGATGGATGGGCTGAGCTCCCTCCTTAAGCTCAATCTTATGTTCTATGCTCCTAACAGGGGGCAGTGCTTTTGTTTCCTCAAATACATCCTGATATACTGACAGTATCTTCTGAATGCAGGTGGGAAGAGCAGTAGTTGGAGCATCTGAATCTATTGGAGAAGCTGAAACTTGAAAAAGTTGAGCCATGATCCCATGTGTTGTCTTTTTGAACAACTTCCTCAACCCTTTCCCACTCATAAGGTTAATCTCTGCTTCCTCCCCTTCTCCTTTCAGTTGGTACTGTTGGCCTTCTTTAGTAACTATTAAACAATTCTTCTTCAAAGAGAATGTAACTGGGTCATGCTGCCACATCCAGTCATGACCTAGTATAATGTCACAACCCCCTAAAGGTATAATCCAGAGCTCTGCCATGAACTTAGTGCCTTGTGTTGTCCAACAAAAAGAGCTACACTTCTCCTTGTTGATGGTCCTTTCTCCATTAGCTACTGTGATAATCCAAGGTGGTGTTGGTTCCACAGTGCACTGTATCTCCCCTGCTGTAGCTGCATTTGGATAAATGTGTGTGCTCCCACTATCAATTAGAATTTACAGCTTTTTCTTCTTATGCAGCCCAGTAATCTTCAGAGAATTGCAAGTTCTACTACCATGTAAAGCATTAAGGATAATTTCTCCATCAGATGGTTGTTCTGAAGTTAGATAGACTTGATAATCTTCAGGTAAAATAGGCTCACTATCTTCCTCTGCTAGTACTACTTGGAATAGTTTAGCACATTTATGCCCAAAACTGTATTTCTCATTGCAATTAAAACACAAGACCTTCTCTCTCCTAGTATCATACTCTTCTCTTGATAACTTCTTAACAGGCATACTGCTACTTTTGCTACTTGGTGTAATGGCAGAACTACTACTAGTATTTGGCTTGTAAGTAAAAGTTGAAGAGCTACCAGTTTTCTGAGGCATCTTGTTCCTCCTGCCCCAGACTTCCAAGGTGTTCTCCATCATCCTAGCCTGGTTCATAGCAGGTATGAGTTGCCTATGCTTGAACATCTGAACAGATACTCTCAGTTCTTCCTTCAGCCCCCTAAGGAAACAAGAACATAGAACTCCTCATTAATATATGGATGCTTGGTCCTCACTAATGACCTCATTTCTTCAAACTGTTCTATGTAGGTAGCTACATCCCCCTTCTGGTTGAGCTGAGTAAAATCCACCACCACATCTTCTTGTCCTGGAATAAGGAATTTCTCCAGTAGCATGTTACAGAACAGCTCCCAACCTATGTGAGGGCGCCCATCAATATGCTCACACCACCACAAATCAGCAGATCCCGTTAAGTAATAGGAAGCATGAATAACTCTCTGTGGATCTTCAATCTTATGGACCTGGAAAAACCTGGTGGCCTTTCCGATCCATGACCTGGGTTTTTCACCGTTAAACTCTGGGAACTCCATTTTGTAAGAAGGATGATGGTTGAAAGGGTGTGGGTGGGAAGAGTATTGTGGGTGGATGATGATCCTATCATTATTTTGAGAGTTTTGCCTATCATTACCATTGGTGTATTAGTAAGTATGAGTGGTAGATCCTTCTCCATCCTGGTAATGTGGATCCCTGTTGAGTCCCATATGCCGATCTTGTTGGAAATTTCTCCTGTCTTCAGTACACAGTGGAGGTATAGTATACAGTGTAAACTGCCTCTTGGATCCCGCTGGATCTTCCATTTCTGGGATCTGCTCCTTCTCTAGACTCTTCTCTTTGTCCTTCGTCAGTATGGCCTCCTGGAAAGCTTGCTGCATCACCAGTATTTGATCTAGCTTCCCAGCCAACGAGTTCATGTTGGTGTCTGACGCAGAGAGACGATCATTCACATCTGCTAACTCAGATGAGAAACGAGTCTGCAGAGTTTCCAAAGTCTGATGCATATTTTGCATCTCTGCAGTATGAACTTTCTGGGTTTCAAACAGATCTTTGAGCCGGGTTTCATGAGCCATGGTCACAACTCAATGAGATTTGAGAAACCTTAGCTTTGAATACCACTTGTAGTGACCTTAGCTACTTGTATTAGATATTAATGGAAGATTTGTGAATAAATAAGCACAGCAAACAAGTTATGATGATATTATGGTTTCAAAAGTCGATTGATGGATCGATTACAATGGAAATGGGTGAACAGCTGCGTGAAATCACCAGTAGATAACCTGGAGAAAAAGAAAAGAAAGGTAAGATGATGCTGATTGATGAATTTAGGTGTAGATATAGAGAATCTAGTTTGTTGGAGGAACAAACCTCAACAAACTCTCATGTGCTGATGAACGGCATTTTCCCCTGATAAGGAAGCCTGCGAGAGTGACTGGCACGTGGCAGTTAGGCCACCGATGATCTCAAGTCATAACAGTTGTTTCACCTGCTAGTAAAACTTAGGGAAATAAACGGTAAAAAATGGAATTACAGCTAAAATAATTCAAAATGCAATATCACTGTTTTTCGGCATCATATTTCTTTCGTATATCATTAATAGCCTGGTAAGATCAACAAAAATGAATTCTGTGAATCAAGAGTACAAAGAGATTTTTAGAATTCCCGTGTAACATGTTTGTTTCATTTACATGATCCATTTTTTAGTTGCTTGTCTTGATTCTCTTTGCTTCTCCTCAACCGTTGCATTCGTATTGTCGAGCATTATGCTTTGTATCCAGACGATTCGAGCATTAATTCTATTCTGGCTACACTCGATATCTGTTCAGAAGCATGAACTCTACTTCACTATTATTGGTTGCTACAACGGGTTGTTGTGCATTTCCCATGACCGTGCAGGAACATGATTCTCTGGAACCCCTGCATCTAGAAGTTGGTTTTTTTATCCACACCATGTTTGGTTACAACTCTTATGGTACTTTTGATCAGTCGTTCGGTTTCAGGAAAGATTTTGTTTCTGATGATTACAAGGTTGTCAGGATAACTTGCGTCGATTATGCTTAAATTGAGCTTTACAGGTTAAGTACATGTTCCCTATTTATCCGGGTCAATTGCATAAAATCCCCTCAAGTTATTCGAAAGTAGCATAAAATCCCCTGAGTTATAAAATTTGCATAAAATCCCATAAGTTATACATAAATGTTGCATAAAATCCCCTGCCGTCAAAATTAACGGAGAGTGTACCACATTTGCCGTTAATGCGACTGGGTTCGATTTTTAAGGGATTTCATGCTACTTTAAGATAATTATGGGGGATTTTACGCAACTTATCTAATTTTTTTGTTAATTAATAATTATGAATGACCACAATTAAAAGAACCGCAAATAACGGCTAATTCCGCATATACTATAAACGAAATAAGTGGATCTCTCTAGAGGAAATTTTATAAAACGATAAAGAAAATAAAAAAATGGTTCAAATATCAAAGTTAATTATAACACTTGGATATTGAAGTAGTAAAATTGCTTACGTATATGTGTTAAACTTTAAAACAAGTGATGTCGTTTAAAGTGCAAATTACACTCAAAATAATCGATAGAAAAAATGATGGTGTTTGTTGTCATTTTTTGTTGGAAAAGTTAGGAGTAGATTCACATTTGTAATTTTATTCACACCGAATGAGAAGAATAAATAGAATTTTTGTTCAATGAATTTATTTTTGTATATAAGATGTGTTTTGATAATATAACAAATATGTTTTGAAGTAATGTAATATTATATTCTCATCACCATGTTCATATTAAAAATAGATGA
>JAQRGC012116109.1:0-18304 GCA_028659135.1 Plantago lanceolata
CAAAAAAAAAAAAAAAAAAAATACTAAGAATTAAACCATGAAGCAAGTCAGCACTGATAAAAAAAAATTCTGAACAGCGAACGGATGGAAAAGATGTGCAACTAACAAAGCTCAGAATGGAGAATGTGATGTACTCAGAATACAGACATAGAGTGCAAGTTCACAGGAGTTCCAGCTCCATTGGAGGTGTCCTCACAAACTCAGAATTGCAACACTCCAAGCTCCCAAACCCTCTTCATTTCCATCGAACAAACGTTTACATATGGGCAACGCGTACTAAGAAAAGCACATTCAATGGACTAATAGTCTAATAGGTTATAGGGCAGTGGATTATATTCTACCCATCACAATCTTGAGTGGGACTTCACAGCAATAAGAGTAATTAACTTTCTATGCCTTTTCTTTAGCCAATAGATTCCGAGATTTACAACTGCAACATCACCTCACCCTTATACTGCCATGGTAATGGGAATAGCTAATCTTAAATGCACCATAGATATGGATGATTGCACACACCTACATGGTCAATTCAACTACTTCCAGAAACACAGAAACAAAGGAAAAGCTTTTTTTCAGGGCGCGAGAAAGTTGCTATACAACCCGATCACAAAAGCTTGCTCAGCATCAAAGCAAGACACACCCTAGTCATTATAGCTCAGAGATGAGTAGCATTCAATAAACAGCTAAATACGGTCTCCATAAAACGTCTCTGGGAAAATGATACATCAATATATAAAGGCCGATAAAAAGCCACCAGTAAAATATACAGCTACTTCAGATCAAGTCTGCATTCAAATTCATTGGAAAAGGAAGTTTCAGAGACCGAAATGTCCGCAGTGCATATCACTAAATGACTTAAGATCCAGCCAGAGAAATCAAATGCCACACTAGAGGTTCCACAATAAAGAAAAGCATACAGAAATGATCAATAACCAGCATCCAAACTTTCACTTGGCAGTGGATTATATTCTACCACAACAATTTTAACTGGGACTGGAGGGCAATAGGACTATAGGAGTAAGAAACTATCTATGCGTATAATTCTTTAGCCAATAGATTCCAACATTTCCAACTGCAACATCACCTCACCTTTATACTGCCATGGTAATGGGAATAGCTAATCTTAAATGCACCATAGATATGGATGACTGTACACACCTACATGGTCAATCCAACTACTTTCAGAAACACAGTAACCAAGCAAAAGATTATTTTCATGGGGCGAGAAAGTTGCTATACAACCGACCGCAAAAACTTGCTCAGCATCAAAGCACACATATAATCATTATAGCTCAGAGATGAGTTGTGCCTTAAACCGAAACAACACAGCATTCAATAAACAGCTAAATGGATTCCATAAAACGTCACTGAGATAACGATACATCAATATATAAGAACTGATAAAAAGCCACGAGTAAAAGATACCACTACTTCATGTCAAGTCTGCATTCAAATTCATTGTAAAAGGAAGTTTCAGAGACTGAAATTTCCGTAGTTCATCACTAAATGACTTAACATCCACCAGAGAAATCAAACGCAACACTATAGGTTCCACAATAAAGAAAAACACACAGATATTATCAATAACCAGCATCCAAACTTTCACTTGGCAAGAATCTGCTGAGCTTGACTCTCCTGCTGCTGCTGCTGAAAGTTGAGAGGCCTCCTGAACAACATTATATGTGGCTCCGGGCGGTGAATCGCGTAATGCACCCACCCACGGCTCTGCTGAACCCCAATCGCACGCCATTCATTCTACCAATACAAATTCACCATGAAGCTCAAGTCAGTACCAAAATCCTAACACAATCAGTAAAACAAGCCTCTAGAAATGATAACTCAGTCACACAATCAAAAATCAACAAATCCAACACTTAGGCTATTCACAATTTCACATCAACAAGCTTCAGGAAATTATATATCAATCACGCAATTAGAAATCAATAAATTCTACACAAATCGGCTACGATTACAACGATAAAAGTAAATTACGCTAATTCACATCCAAAGCAATCGCCGAAACCCTAGGTACATCAATTGAGGTATTTTCGCAAAAACTTACTTCTGAGAGGAGGCGATTCTTCGGAAGCAGCTTAGCAACCTCAGTAGGAAGGACGACATGCCTGAAATAGGATCAAAAACTCATCGGTAAACCTTGAAATGGATTCAAAACGAAAGGATCGAAGGAACAAAACGGAAACAAACCTGTACTCGTAGATATCGTCGAAGTACTTCTCAGAGTATTGGATCTGACCCATGGCTGGTTTCACGGCAGTGATCGGAGCTTCGTCTGAATAGGAATACCTAGAGAGAGAAAGCGAAAAAGGAGAGGAGAGAATTGAAAATGCAAATAAAACGGACGGAAAGAAGGAAAAGTGGGTTGGAGATTTATATCTTGAAAAATTGTGTGAAATATTTGCAATTTGAATTTCAAATTTTGACATCTTTTCCCGCTTTGAATTATTATCCATTTGTTAGTGCAAAAATTAGATAATGCAAAACAATTCCTTTTTAACTTTAAAAATATTTTGCACGCGATGCGTGCCTAAGCTATGATTATCTTAAAATGATGTTAATTATATAATTTTTTCAATTGATTTAATTGCGTAATTATAGTTATTCCGTTTAATGCAAGTGGAAGTGGAAGAATTTCATATCATACAAATTACAAATTTATGTGAGATTATGATAGAGTTAATTTAATTATGATAAACCTCTGAAAAAGAATGTGAGGTGGCTAATATTTATATTTTTCTTTAAAAAAAAAAAAAAAAAAAGAAAGGTGTTGGTTAAAATTAATTGAATTGGTCAAAATTCAATCAATTGGTGTCTCAACTTCCATTGGTGTGTTTTTACTTTTATAGATGTATAGATGCACATTGTGGTAATATTCTTCAAAAAAATCTTCTACGATCTCATCATAAATAATACTTCATGTGATTTAAAATGACGTACGTGATTTGAGAATTTGAGAAATGTGTCGTATCTGCACACGGGCTTGTTCATGAAATTCATAAGATGCTAATGGGCCATATAGCCCAAGAGGAGGGAGGGGATTGGGCCTCTGGGAAAGTGGGCTTTAGTGCATGTACATGTGCAGGGGAACCCCATGTGCAGTGCATGCTTGTTACTTGGTACAAGTGTAATTTACATCAGGAGAAGTGTTTAACCATTGATTGATGACAATTCTCATGATAAACCTACCTTGACGAAAAGTTTTTAATCAATGGGAAAGCTTAGTTTAAACTACCAAATTAGTAGTTCTTTAGTTTTGCCATGTGAAAGTATATATTTGTTTGTATCCGCACGCTCAAGCCGGATGGTCTAACATCACCATCTCACCATTAATGATCATTCTTAACTTTCATAGCCCAAATCCGCCCTTCATAATGGTTAAACACTTCTTCACGCGACATTGTCTAAACTACGTCACTACATAAATCACAATTAACACGATAATTTCGTCACCGAGATGTGAGAACATAATACTCATCTATTTTAATCAACTGATTCATCATTTTTTTCGATTTTTCTTTTAGTTTCAATTAATCACACATTCAAAACATTCATTGCACAAAAAGAGGATGCAGTTGAGAACTTGAACCACTGCCGGTTGGGCTTTTATGGAGGGCTATCAACTAGCCATTAACCACACCCATCAACATGTCCTTTTTGTTAACCTACCTCTATGAATTACTTGCAAATTGGGGTGCATTTGCAACTTCTATGACCTCATATTCTTCTTGCTTTGCATGGACATAATGGTCCCCAAAATTTGCTAGTATCAATATTTAATCATGATCATCAGGAGTTAATTAACATAATTAGACGTGCCCCTACGTTCATCATCGTTATATATGTATATTCTCGAACCTTTCATGTTATTTTTATATATTTCTTAGAGAGAAAAAAAACCCTACTTGTGAAGGACTACACATAATATGCAAGTTGTTAGAATATCCCACATCGCTTGTGAAAGCCAATATTAATACATATATAAGTTGGATAACCTTATCACCTTAAGAGCACTAGTTGTAGGATTTATAAATTTTCTTCCCTAAAAGTACTCCTAATTGCATTCCTTAAATATTAAAACCTTTTTATAATATAGACCATAAACTCAGAACTTGTAAAAGTCTCCCTAAAACATATACAAAATAAAGGAAAGAGAAAATATAAAATGAAAATCATTTACAAATCTAAAAATAGACTTTGGAGCTAAATATTTGGGGAGAATTTAAGGTGGTATAAGTTTGAGGATAATTTTACAAATTCCATAAGAATAGGGAGTCATTTAAGTGTGGAACCACGAATTATAGGAAACCTGAAACTTGGTGATTTTAATTACTTTTTTTAATATCATACTCAAATATGACGTAGGGATTCATTTCAGGAATCCTGCAACTAGTGCTCTCAAAGCCTTTTAAGGTGTTATTGGACCAGCTTCAATACAAGTGTTAGTCGAGTCAAAGTTCGAATTATCTGAGCTCATGCACATTATATTCAACTCGATCCACATATCTAAGAGTACCTTAGCGAACTTCACCTCTACTACATTGAAATTATGGTTCCACTCGCTTATTGAATCTTAAGAGATTCTAGCCTTAATCCTCACTGCTACTTTTTCAAAAGCAAGCAACTTGGAAACCGGAAAGAGAAATTAACCCACCAATTTGTACCCAAAATCTGCAACATTCCCTTTCAAATTCCATGTGTTCTAACTTCTAAGTTCAACAATGTACCACCAAGTACCAATTACCAACTATGTAGGCAATCACACTATACATGACTTCCATATAAGCAATAATGGAAGGAAAGAAAGAAAGAAAAAAAAAAGTAGACCAATTCCAAGGAAAGATCACATGAAGATAGCTAGGATGATATTTTTCAACAATAATGAGCATGATGTATACATGAAAGAAGATAGAGTAGAAATAGCATCCAATGTTGATGAACGTGAATGTATTGACAAATCGGTTACCTAATGAAGGAACACTTTCTTCTTGTCCTTGCACATATACTACTAGTAGCTTCGACATGGGATATGCATGAGAGGGCGGACCATTGTATATGTCCACCAACATATATCACCAAGTTCATGCTACCCCATGCATATATGTTGCCTATATATCTAATTCAATTCCCTCCTTATATTTTGCCTTTTGTCTAATATTATCTCCTACACATAATGCTAAGCTTCAATCATTCATCAACATGCATTTGCGTGCATGTCTTTATAATAATGATCGAGTGATAGAGTGTTGGAGAAGCATAGATTGAATCCTGTTGAAGTCGAAGTGGTATTTTACTGTGAAAATATAACGGTAAGTGTACCGACTCAATCGAATTCGAAGCCAATTAAAATAAGAAAAGAAAAAGGTAACAAGTGCAAAGTTGGTGAAAGTTATTTGACGCTCCATTCATGATTTGCTACTAGTACTAGAGAATGAACCTAGAAAGTTATTTGGTAAATCTACTTTTTAGAACCTTAAGTTGGGCCTTAAGTTTGATTAGACTATCACTAAATGTTTTGTTTTGGTGGGACAATGACCATTATTTATTTCTCATACTATAGATTAACAATGCATAAGAACAAAGGTGAACTTACTAATGAATAATGAATTAAAAGAGTGCTGCAAGCTGCTTTATTTTTCTAAATTTACAAAATTCACCCCAAACTCCAAATTATTACATACAACACATCTCATAATACTTCGAAAATTATATATATAGTAATATAGTACTCCGTCAAGACATATTGCTTAACCTGTCACTCTGGCAGGGCTGTATGTACGCAGTACGTACTTCATTTCTTACTTAATTCACCATAAAATGAATAATCGATGTAATAAGAATATTATTCAGCGAATACATTTACGGTGTTTGCATACACTAGATCTAGCAAAGTGCAATATTATAAAATCGAGGTGGTGACTTTGCAAATTTACCAAGTCGAGGGACTTTTGTATAATCTTGGCTTAATATTTAAGTCAACAAGCCATGATTATAACGATATGATGGAAATGTAGATGATTTATGTGGATCTAGGAATGGGTTCGAGTTTTCTGAGGTTTGTTTAAAAGTAGACCAAACCATTTTGTCAAGGATCATGCTAACACGACCATAGACATAGGACATAAAAAACGAAAAGTTAATTCATTAAAATAATCACTAAACGAATTACTTATAAGACGGCATTATTAAAAGCTTAATTAATTTACTAGACTTGGTTTTTTCTAATTAACGTTTAACAATGCAATTTAAAATAATAAAGTAGCCAATGGTTATGATTCGATGAACCCTCCACTAGCAATATGTCTCCTTTTCATGCACGTTCTGTAGCCGTTGTTGATAAAGTTAAGTTTGTTAATAATAATTTTCAAAGTTTAGAATTTAGATGGCTAAGAATTTACATATAAAATAGTTGAGTGTTCATTAGTTGAAATATTAGAGGATAGGGTTTGTTCGAATGGATTGTCGGTTCATGATACACTGTACAAGATAGTTCAAGATGCAAGTTATTAAACGATAAGTTCATGCATGAATAAGCATCATAGTAATTGTTAGGTAAACAGCTTAAAAGTGGAAAAGAAAAGAAAAAAAATACCCAAATATTTTAACTCAAATATGTCTCGAACTTTGATATCATGGTTTAAGAATGTGATCAAATGTATTTTGGAATTGAAATTTTAATCGATCTAAAATTGGAGTTGCGTACGCGTTCATATATTAAAATGGAATGGTGTAATTAATGTTGAGTCTAAGGTTCAACC
Organism: Plantago lanceolata; assembly: GCA_028659135.1. NCBI lineage: Eukaryota > Viridiplantae > Streptophyta > Magnoliopsida > Lamiales > Plantaginaceae > Plantago > Plantago lanceolata. Next base: position 6,774 of record JAQRGC012116109.1, read on the forward strand.
CTTCACCAGCTCACATTTCATAGTGGTGCACTGTGTGAGGGTCGATCGGAGGGTGGATGGATCATCTCCGGGCGTCTAATTAAGCTCGGATTTATGAAGTTTTCAAGTGGAAGCTAGATAATAATTAACAACCCAAGTAACGAAAATTAAATTGTGTTAATGGATCATTATAAATGTTACACTCAGTTTGTGCTATTATTTAATTACTCTATTTATTGTGAATCTCGTGAAGCATTGAATCAACTAGTAGTAGTACTTCACGTTCTGATATTTATTGTGAAGCAATTCCATCTTTCATACTCATATAATATTATCAGATCTCTTCATCAATGGTTAGAAGTTAGAACTTAGAAAATTCACGTGAATTTAGTGATGCACTTTGGATAAATTGAAATCTAAAATATTGAGAACGCACAATATAAATGTTGATCGATAATGCATCTTCCTATTCATTGTGGACTCTACTGTTGAACTTACTTGATGCTGCTACATTGAGAGATTTGATCATTGATCAACCCCCTAAAATTTAATTTTCCCACAACAAGGCTGCCTCTTTGGACGGACACTTGACTACCTCATGAGCTCATATAATTGCTTGTGAATCATACTAATCGAGTAAACTGCAACTAATTATACGACATAGTAAGGTTATTAAAAGTTCAATTTTGTATGCATGAAAAGGTTACGCTTGCGGTCCACAACTTAAAAATACGATGAAGAAAGAAATGAAATATTTTATGCCAGTGTGTTGCCTTAGGGTTCGGGGAGTGGAGTGGTTAGACTTGAGAGCTAATTCTTGAGATCATAATAGTGCCATATGGAAGAACATATGTAACATTCCTTTGCCGTTAATCATGGAAAGGAGGAAGAATTGAGGGAAAGCAAGTTGACTGTGATATGACTTATGAGTCTACCAAACCCACATTAAATCCCAGTTTCAATTTATATATCAAAAGTTAAGTAGATGGAAACCTTAATTTCACATAGGATTAGCCATTGTAAACAATGCTAAATAAGTAAATATATTATTACCCTTCACTTTGGAAATTGTCAGAGTCATTTTCGATAAGGTAAAGTCTCAAGAAAATGAGCTTTTTCTATAGACTAAGAAAATCAATATCATTTTCATTTAGTGTTGAATATACTTCTCTAATTTATACTAATTAAAATGTTGATTTTCCTAATATTTAGGAAACATTGATTTTCATGAGACTTACTCTTTCGGTAATCCATCAAAAGGGGTCTGACTAGTTCGGCTCCGTTCAATTAGATTGAGAGTTTATAAATTGAACTTAACTGAATTGAATGAACTTAAACTGAACTTAATTGAATTGAATGAACCTGAACTGAATTAAAGTGCAAATTTGAACTAAGCATTAAACCTCAACTGAATGGACCTGAACTAAACTTAACTGGACTGAAATTAAGGTAAACTTAACAGAGTCTTCGTTTCGTTGGCTTCAATAAAGGACCTGCATACCTGGTTTGTCTATGTTAAATCGGGTTAGGACTCAACTTCAAGGTATAAGTGTATATTGTTTGGTGTACTTAACAAACTAGTTGTACTATTAGTCTATAAGACTTGAATATTACCTTATTTGTACATGTGGATTCTTACCTTATATAGGCCATCCACTTATAAGTCACCTCGTCTTGAGATCGTGCTAAGTGTACGTAATTAAGTGTGACATCAATGCTAGATGGCCCAATGTCATTACTTGATTGGCTTGAACTTGATTCGAGTTTAAAACTTTTAAGGATAAGTTTGACATTTCAATGTCCTTAACATAATTCTAAAACCTAGCAGCGAGCGTACCAATACGACCTGAGCCAAGTACACCGTTTGCTAACTGTTCCTTCTTAGTCCTTCTGTTTTAGGAAAGTCTGTGTCGTTTGTAAGATGATCCAAACTCTAAAGTCACTCAGACCTCTAGCACAATGCATAGTTTGGTAAACCCTGAGCTTCCTATAACCGGACGGACATTAAGGGCCAGAGTTCCGGACCCTGTTGGACCGACTATCGCCAAATCTCTTAAGGACTCGTATAACTCTTGTAGCCTTTTAGTCCTTAACTATCTTACTAGTACTATTTAGTCAAGTCAGGATCAAACTAATAAAGGTGACGAACTACTTGTTCAGATCATAGGACTCTAACTATTTAAGTAGCCACACAATAGTTCGCCTTATGTACCCTTAGAACGCACTTCATAATGTGTTATATTAAATTAAGTTCGAGCTCATGCGGTTAAGTCTTCACCTTCCTAATAAACAAATTTAATCTGGACTCTATATCTTTTTTTCAGAATTCGAACTTCCGCCTTCTTATGTGTTATAATTATAGATTGCATTAACTAGATCACCCAAATAACTTGTTTTAATTTTGCATTAAAATATAGATTGCACTTGTGACATAGACTTATTTCTAGCAACGACAATACTTGTAGAGATATTTGGGCTAGTGTATGTGGCCATGGGGAATTATGAGATTTGTGAGGCGCATGGATGTCATGCGGGTTAAGATTTTTCCATATTCAACTGTTTAGTGTTGTAAAATGTTTACCACAACATGTCTAGCTTCAACAACATCATCCACGACTTTAACCTTACCAACTACAAGTAGCTTCTGTTTTGTCTTGTGTTTCTGACAATTATCTAAAATTTACATCTCTCCCTCTCCCTAACATCTTACCCCAATAAAATAGTATCCGCAAAATTTATTACAATTGTCAATGTTGAACGTTGATAGTTCAAAACATTACTATTTCTCGTCGTTTACTAGTAATTTACAAAAACAACACCATCATAACCGTTAACACAAAAACACATGTATCCGCTTAAACATTCGAATATAAATCTTCTTTTTATTGTATTTAAGGCTAAATTATAAATAAATTTCAAAAAATAAAAACACATCTTCAAATAAAGAAATGTATTCATGACAAGGATGCAAAAAATTAAATTCCTCAAACAACCAAAAAAAAAACCCATAAATGCCTCCATTGCCTCTTTTAAAGGGTCCCCCGCGCCACATTAGTGGTAGCTCTACTAAAAATACTCAAACCTACTAACTAAACCGTTGCAATCAAGAACATAATCTGGGGGGCAGTTTTGCAATTTCACAAAAGAAAAGGACTGGTAATACGCGTCGCACATCTGGCAAGCAGTCACAAAAGACGTGATTTTGTTTCAATTACAGTGTCACATAAGACGAAGAGACGTTAAAGTTACGGCAAAAATTCATTCCAGTTCAATATATTTAAATAAATCAATATATTTAATGGCGCTAGTGATGACGTGGGTGGCCCATAAACAGAGTCACACACTATATTATCATTTTCCTCCCCAATAAATGTCTTCCTTTCACTCCACCTCTCTTTCTTATACTTTCTCTCTCTACCCCAGAAATTTCTCTGTAACTGATTCTGATTCTTCTCGGTCGTCTCCTTGTACCAACTACAAACAATTTCAACTGGATTTCTATATTTTCCGTTTAGGTTAGTGAAACTGATAAAAGGTATGTTTGGTTCTTGTTCCTTTGCTGTTAATTTCACTATAATCATGTGTTATTCTTATACTAGGGGAAATCAGTGTAAGTAGTGTTAGAAATGCAATCCTGGTTGATTTTGAGATTGTTCTTTATTGGTTTGAGGTGGGTTTTGGTGGGTTTTTTGTAATTTTGACTTGGCATTAAGTTTTAGGTTGAGGTCTTAAAGCTCAATTGCAGATTGGTGTTGATTGTTGAATTTGGTACTGTTAGTTATTGGCAAAATGTAATCTGTGTTGAATGATTGTAATTTGTAATCTTCTCTGGTTTGTATTGGATTAGGATTTTTTTTTTTTTTTTTTTTTTTTGGGATTGGGGTTAAGAATTTTGTGTTGATGAGAAAGAAAGGTTTCAATCGGATTGGAGATTTGGAGTTTATTGTTGGATTTTGAATTTGTCTGTAATTTCAATGTTGACTGTTGCTTTTTTTCTTGCCTTTTCCTTTTGGTGATCTGTCATTGGGCAGGACAAGATGGATCTGCAAGTCATTACCTTTTTCCTTTTCTTTATTTCGTTTTCGTTTTGAATGTTTAACTTTACTAAGAATCTGGTGGATAGATTTCTTGCTGGATTGAGTGTTCATAGATGTCTAGAATCTGGTTCCAGTTGTTTTGACATTTGTTTGTTCTTGTATGCTAATATTTCAAGATCTTTTGCAGGCATCGATCAAATTGTTTATTTATTGACTTTCAAGTTCAAGCATCTGGATGGTGATAATTTATGGCTATAGTTACATCGAATCCGTCTTCTTTGATTGCTGAGCTTTATTTCAGTTGTTTTACTACACAAAGTTGTGTTTCGACATTTGAGCATAGGAGGCAACAAACCGTGATATCCTTTTAGTTTGAGAAAGAAATGGCTGTTGCCGGTCTGCAAAACGTATCTACTTTTGGCCCTAATTTCTTTGGGGAGTCTAGGCCTGCTTCCTCTGTGTTGAGAATGTGGCGTGAGCTTGAAAATGACCATATGGTGAATCAACGTCATAGTCCGAGGCAAGAGAGAAATAGTTCGGGTTCTGAATGCTCTAGTACTATGACTTCTGTGGGACGAGGGAGTGAGAATGGCGATGATATATCTGAAGATAGTGATGAAATTGAGAACCCAGGTGGTGTCACTGAGATGGACCATGAAGATAGTAACAGTGTTATATCAGAGCAATCGAGTGATCTAGGAGAAAGTGAAAGGGAAAGGGTGAGACAGATTTTTCGCGAATGGATGAACAGTGGTGGTAATGCACACTCATCTAACAGGTTTGGTCCTGGGCATGAATGGCTTGGTGAGAAAGAATGTGGAAGGGTGAGGATTATCAGAGAATGGGTGCAGATGAGCACAGAGCAGAGGAACAATTGTGGTTCACATGGAGATAGTGTTGCTGAAGTGGATTCTCAAATTGAGCAGGTTCGCGATGGTCTGGTGATTAATCATCCTGAGATTGGGAGACGGAGACCCATCCGGAGATTATGTGGCAGACAAACTCTTCTGGATCTTCTTACAAGGGCTCAGACCGAAAGGAAAACAGACCTTCAGAATTTGTCACAGAGGAGGGCAGTCTCAGACTTTGCTCATAGAAATCGCATTCAGGTGAAATTTTCAATTCTGAAGTGCAATTTGTCAGGTGTACATACTCTTATTATTGTCCACATTTATCTAGTACTCTTGCTCAATTTCGTTATCTCTAGGGACTAGGATTGTTAAAGTTCCTTCACCAAAGTTTGATTATTGGGTTTATGTAAATTTGAGGTTATGTCTATACTCTATAGTAATCTGCAATACATGTGTGGGAACTCTTTCTGGCCCTGGTAATTAACTTTGGAGGTTTCACTTTATTTCTAAATACTTGGGAGAAATAAAGTAATGATGATCAATCAAGAGGTAATCACATGGTTTACACACGGAAACACAATAGAATTTTCAAGAGATTAATGATTTGTTCATCCATGTCTGTTCAACACATCGTAATTAAGGTCTGGGTTTTTGAGTTGTATAAAGGTGCAGCATTTGGATTTAATAATCTTGTGGCCCTCTGCAGGCGCTCCTCAGAGGTAGATTCCTAAGAAATCAGAGTTTGACCCCTGACAAGAGAGCACCTATAAAAGCTGCAACTGAAATTGGTTTGCTGAAGCAAAGAACAGTTTCCGACCTCAGGTAATCTTCCCATATGCTGAGATGCTCAATTTGAGACTTTTTTTGAGTTGCCCTTCTTCTGTTGAGCTTGTAAACACATTTTTCTTCAGAACTTTCTTACTTATTGGCTTTTTATCTATATGTGCTCTTCTTGTGCCTTTATGCACGGTTCAATTTATATATTTAAGATGACAAAACTCACATGTAGCATATATGGAGAACACAAAATGGTATATCTAAGTGAGTTGGAACTTGGAACTCCCCATGAATTTGGATGTTGATCTTTTGTTTTTTTCCATTTACTTTTAGTTCTGACTCGGTGGTATGATGTGATTCATATATATTGCTGCTGCCATTTGTACCATTATGTGTGTACTTGTTGTCTTGCATCATCAATTAGAGAAGTTGGGCATAAACAAACTGCTTTATCATAAAAGATCCCGTGCATACCGGTACCAGGGATGGGATTCCAATGATCTGATGGGATTTACTTTATAAGATTTTATGTACTTTGAGTTCAGCTCTAGTATTGAACGTGAATTCCTGGCATTGTTGGTAACTGTTGTATATCAGTCATGTATTAACAGCATTTTGTTAATGTTATGGTACAGGGAAGGTTTTCTTTCCAGAATGGACAGTTTTGCTTCAACATCCGTGAACAATTCTGAGGGAGATTCGCCTCTGGCTCGGCAAACTAATGTTGAACCTGAAACGGCATATAGAGATCTGGAGGTAACAGCAGTTCGTACCACATCGAACCTCGTAATTTCTGGTGATGGAGAAAATAGTCAGCCAGAATTTGGAACACGAGTTTCAGAAACAGTTTACCCCATTCCAGAAAATGAGGGAGGTGAACAAGAAGTAGCATTTGACTTTGGAAGAAATCGTGAAATAGAGGAGCCAGTTTTGAACACTGATGCTGTCGAGCTCGGAATACTAGCTGGGCTTGATTATCCTTGTGGTAGACCTGATGAACAGATAAATAGTGACACCACTTTGAATGAATCAGTGACAGAAACGAATAATATAATTCATAGTGGCACCAGGGTCGAAGTTCTGGAACATAATGAACTGAGAAGTGATGCTGGTGATGTTCATGAAAGAGCTATACCTATTACTTTCATTGAAGAAAATGCCAATGAAGAACCTGATTTGCAAAATCATTCAGATGAAGCTGAAGAGTTTCAAGAGTCTGTAGTTGAGACTGAAAACAGCGTTTTACAACGGCCAATTAGGGACCCATTCCCTGGGACAATGGGGGGTGGTAGCCGAGAAGAAATGAACAGAAGCTGGCACGAAAATACCACTGATCAATTATTTGATGAAACGCCTGGTAATACTGTCGAGCAGGATAATATGCTGGAATCGCATGAACAGTGGCCGACCCATGATTTGCAAGAAGCTATTGATAGTTGGCTAGATATGCCTTCTCGACAGGTTGGCTCATCGTTTGGAAGAATTGATAATCTGTACTTTCCCAGTGATGATAATGTCCAAAGCATGGAGCTTAGGCAGCTCGTAAGCCGGTATGCTATCTTAACTGACTTGCTGCATTATACTCCTGGATTAAAGTTTTATATTCCTGGGTTAAAGTTTCAATATGTTTCTGTTGAGATTACCGACACAATTCCTTTTTCTACATGACTTTTAGAGAAAACAATAGCTTAACATATTCTTATGGACAGACCAATGTATACTGTAGGGATCCATGTCAATTGGTGATCGGGTGTGGGAGGGTGGCTGTATTGCATGCCGCCTTACCTTCGCACAACCCAAATAATACTTGAGAACAGCGAATTAATGTCATGACTATAATGATAATTATCAGGTAAATTCTTGATCTAATGGTTCTTTTCTGCTGTAGGAGACGAGTCTCTAGTCTTCTTGGGAGTGGTTTTCGTGAGAGCCTAAACCAGGTTCTACAATCCCATGTAGAAAGGCTCGGTCATGCTTCAGGTGATTGGGAATCTGAGAATATGTCTTCACCTGCTTCAGCTGATCATGAGCAAGAGCAGGCTCACATATCGCTAAATGCCAATCAAAATTTGCCTCCCACCCCTACTGCCGTCACTGCTCCCGAGCCACTCTGGAATGAGGATTTTCATGGTGCAAACTGGGCACACAACTTTAATCAGCAATTTGGAACTGTAAGCTAATTCTCCTTTTGTATCTGAGTGCGTAAAATTGACATCAGGCTTGTCGTATAAGAATTATGTGTTGTTTTTAGTTCATCCACCAGGTATTTCTTAGTGGGTTACGGGCTGGTTATGACCGTATGAATGTTAACTTTAATGCTCAAGTCTTTCATTGTATTCATCAACTAAGCAATGGTCCATGTGAAACTTTTTGTTCTTGAAATGAATTGGGTACGGAGTATTTTGAAAACTCTAGTATGCAAATTTTGTTTTTCGGCTATCACAATCTTTCATAATATATGTTTGGCCTTTTATTTTGGTCATCAGAGCCTTCTACTTCACTATCTCCTTCTGTGTGTTCAATTATAAATTATTACTGCATTTTTCCATGATTTCAAATTATGAACCTCTCTTTCTGCTTATGTGCACCAGGAATGGGAGGTCATCAATGACTTACGAATCGACATGGCCAGGCTACACCAGAGGATGAATCATATGCAAAATATGCTGGAAGCATGCATGGAGATGCAAATAGAGTTGCAGCGTACAGTACGACAGGAGGTTTCTGCAGCTTTAAACCGGTCAATTAATTCCAAAGGTAAGCTTGAAAAGAGATCTCGTGGTAGCTTTGTTATGTCTGATTGTGAAGTGCGTTTCATTTTGATTCTCTTTTATCATTCTTATTATTTCCTTCAATAGAGGAACTTGTTTTCCTTTCTGGAAATCACTTTCTTTTATGTTTGTGTTACATGTACATTACCACATAGTAATTTTTTTCTTTATCTCCTTTACTTTTTATTAACAATTACTGATATGGTACTACTATCAGATCGAACTGCTTGCAAAAACACACCAGTCCATGATGAATCTCAGTTGGATCAGGTCAGGAGAGGAATCTGTTGTCTATGTTCGAAGAGCAACATTGATTCCCTGCTCTACAGGTAAAATGAGATCATATGTGCCTATAATTTCAGAATACATTACTACAAGCCTAACATGCAGACGCAGCGATAAGTTAGAAAACGGCTGTGTGAATCTGTTACCATTAGCTTGAGCAAAATTCAGTAGACATGTGTACCTCGACAAAAGTTTCATCCATTTGTTCACTCATGCAGGTGTGGTCACATGTGCACCTGTTCAAAATGTGCTGAGAATCTGGTAGAGTGTGATGGAAAGTGTCCGTTGTGTGAGGCGCCAGTAGTAGAGGTGGTTCGTGCTTATTTCATCCAGTAATAATAATTAAAAAAAAGGAAAACAGGTAGCATATAGTTGAATGAGGAAAAGTGTACAGATTGTTGAAGTTGAAATAAGGAGATTGATTTTGTTCAAAGAAATATGTTTCTTCACCGTGTAATACCAGGTAAATCTTCAAAACTTAGTCCTATCACCATACCCGTGTACTCCTGATTCATTTTATCTGTTAAATAATGCATTTCTCTGTAGATTGCAGATGCGTTTCTCTGGTGCACGGGCACAAATTGATTGATTATTCACAGTCGAAAGGAGGTTTGTTCTTTCGGGGCAGCAAGTTAAAGTAAATGACTGATTTATTGCTGGCCTGGGAAGTCATTGAGTATTAGTGATATGGCTTTTACTGTGAACTGGATTTGATGGATTTGCAGCCTGCTATTTGTGGCATTGCTGTGTGACTGATGTTATACTATTACTACATACATACTACATTCAAACTCTTTGTAATGTAACTGGTGATGATATGTTCATTCAAAGGAAAAAAAGTAAAAAACACATTATTTTGTTGATATATTGACAAGAATTTCTTGTGGAATGTTGCTGAATTATTGCCGAATTTGTTGTTTATAAATTTTGACACATATATACTCAAACTTTAATTTTTGCACTTATGTACCCAAACTTGAGTTTTCATTTGCACATATATATTCGAACTTTATAAAACTTTACATAACGTACGCGAACTTTAAAATTTTGAATAAACATATGTTATTTTGAAAAAAATGACGATTACAACGTTGTACTTCATATGAATTGTTTCTCTTTTCTTTTTTTTAAATTTGTAAATAAAGAAGCAGAAAAATTAAAATTTTGAAACTTTTATCGAACTTTTTTCAGTTTTTAGCGAACCGTAAAGTATGTAATTTGACAATGAATGTCCTTAAATCAAACAAATTATTTTTTTATATGAACAAATTAATATTTATGAATATATATTGTCATTTTTTTCTTTTTATATGTAATTGTTTCCTATTGACGGTGTGTAAAATATTTTTTCTAGCTAAAATGTAATATACAAATATATATGTGCAAAAGAAATTATAAGTTTAAGTACGTTTGTGCAAAAAATAAAGTTCGAATACATATGAGTCAAAATTTATAAAGTTGAAGTATATTTAAACTTTTAACTCTTTGATAAATTACAGTAAATATGACTTGGTCTAGGAATATGATTTCTAAAACGTTTTCAATACATTACCTGACCCAAAATAACACCAATACAAAAGTGACTTGTTTTCATTGTCTATCCTAGTTTGGTACCGAACTAACCTTAATGATCCGCCCTTGGAACTGATTTTCATAGTTTGATGGTTGACCGCTCTCAGGGGCGAAGACAGCCAAGTTTAGCCTGTGCTGTAGCACAGGTTGATATGTACAAAACTAACATTTTATATGTATTGAATACTCATGTTTTGGATATAGCACAAGTCATTTTCATTTTTAGTCCTTTCTTTTGCCTCTAATATCCAATTTTATATGTTCTTTGGCAAGTATAATGAACTAACTAATATGAAGATAAACACTTTTTATATATCAAAATATATTAGTATTATATAGTACGGGTCGAAAAAAATTCCTAGCTTCGCCCCTGACCGCTCTCATTAACAATCTTTCTATATGTGAATATTTAGCCTATCATCAATATGCATTGGCTCTGCATAGACTGGTTTCGGAGATTCTGGCATCTTGTCATCAGCAGGAGCAGCATTGCTTGGTCCCTCTTGATCTTGTGCCAAATCTACCGTCTCCTCTTCCGCGTCTTGCTATTCTACTTCTCAAGTGGCAGTTTTGTATTCCCCAACCCGGTTGACAAACTGATCCTCCTCCTTTATCATGTGGCCCATGTTTTTAAACTGAAATCAACAAGAGATACTGAGCAGATCAAACGTTTAAAATTATGGGAAAAATACATACATAAATCAATATTGATATTTATTGCAAAAACAAGCCAGCGAGAAATAGGTTGACAAAAAGAGGCCGACTTAATACACGCGACCTGACACTGTTTGTCTCATTTCACTTCATTTCACCACCTAACTTCTCTCTCCTCCAGAAACAAGCTGTTCGTCTCCCAATTTCACTTCCATTTTCTCTCGATTTCTCTCCCAATCGAACAAACGATGGCCGGATTGAAGAAACCAAGCTCGGATACCGTACGGAAAGCCGATTCCGGTAAGAAACCCCAAATTTTATTTTCAATTTCTGTCCGTTTCTGTGATTTTGACTGGATTTCTGTGATTTTGACTGGGTTTCTGTGATTTTGAGCTGGTTTCTGTGATTTTGATCTGGTTTCTGTGATTTTGATCTGGTTTCTATGATTTTGAGTGGGTTTCTGTGATTTTGAGACTAGGTTTCACAGAAACCAGCTTCGAAGTTGAATGTTTGAGCTGGTTTCTGTGAAACCAAGTCTCATATGATGAATGTTTGAACTGGTTTCACAGAAACCAGCTTAGATGTTGAATGTTTGACCTGGTTTC
>JAQRGC012116161.1:0-10342 GCA_028659135.1 Plantago lanceolata
TGCTTAACAAGTTTGCAAGAAAAAGTTTTTCATTCCAAATACAGTGTGCAAGAAAGAAAGAACCGACCACAGGTGCTTCTACCTGATGACCAAAAGACGAATGAGGATTTTGATTCAGGAATGATGATATCTCGCAAACTAAAGTTGAATTATCCTTCTCAGCAATCACCATGATGGTCTGCAGTTTATTGTTTCTAGAAGGACCTTCTTGAGCAATGGCATAAAGACTCATTTTCCACCCAATCCGAAACTTGAGAAAAAGTAGGTCTGGCAAGTTCGAATCACGAAAACAGTATTAATATTAGGCACCGTAAAAGATAATGAAATAGCAGCAAGCAGAGGGGGTTGAGGAAATAGAAGGTGAAAGTTTACGAACAAGCAGATATTCTCTGGGTGATCAGTACCTAATACATGAGATTCTGCTAAGGTCAGACAAATGAACTTGCCCCCAACTCTTAAGAGCCTTTTAACCTGGTACGAACAAAAACATTGTTGAATCATTCTTACATACAATTCAAATTTTGATCATACAGAACAAAATGTAGTAAAATAAAAAAAGTCACCTCAGATAGATATAAATTCCCTAATTTAGGGCCAAGCTCAGGCTCCATGAGAGCATCCAATCCTCCCTTGTCAATAACAGCATCAAAGCTCCCATTCACAAACTGAATCAAAGCCATACTGTTAGGAAGAAAGAAAATATAAGAAACTCTGAATTTCCATGAGATATCAATAGCATATAAAGTCTCCTCCACAAGTCATACGTGCAAATATACAGGAAACAGATAAAGAGAACATGAGAGACATCAGATAGCAAATTGCAAATCAATACCATAGCATTACAGGCAGCATCAAGGTATTACTCTAATTCATGAATTACAACAACCCAGTGCACTGAACCAACTCAAACAACTGAAGAAACATATGTTTACTATTCTGAGAAATTGTTTCAATAACCGATACATAAAAAGTGCCTCTATCGCCTTTCTTTCGGAACTGCATAATGGTACATTCACGATTAGTATGTTCACTTCATCCCAGTCCAATCCGATTATCAGGTGACGTCTTATAAACTCTCCGATAACCTCATCTAACTCCCTAACTATCACCATAAGCCTAAACTTCAAACTATCACCATAAGCCTAAACTTCAAACTACAAGTGCCAATTTCCAGATTATAAAATCCATTTACAATCATTTAATAGTCCAATAATGTCATAATCGGCTCCCGTCTTAGTAAAGCTACAACCTAATGAATTCAAATATGTATGCACTGTAATCAATCACAGGAAAGCTTTCTGATCAAAATCACATTACCTGCATAGCAGTCATATCCATCACTCGCCACTTCATCCCAGGCCTATCACGAACATTCCGCCGCAACATATCCGAGATCACCACCTTGGAGAAATCCACATTGGTAATGTTCTTAAACCCTGCATCATACAAATGCTCCGACAGCTTCGAGTTGCCGCAGCCGGGTACCAAAATGCTCACCTCCTCCTGCTTCGGCACTGCCGGGAACGAGAGATGTGCAGGGAGTGACTTCTGGAGTTGCGGCCACTCGGCGTACCACTCGAACGCATCGTTGCTGCCGCGTATGGTGAAAAATTGGTCCCAATTCTCCTTGCTGGTGAAGTCTCCGAGGGTTTTGAGCAGTTCTTCTTGCTTGTTGGCGCTGCTGCTAGCGTTCTTGTTCTGCTTTTCCTTCTTCCCCATGTTTCGTCGTTGTACGGAAGATAATTTGCGGGTTTAGGGTTTATGATCGGAGTCCAAATGCGTTGCAGCCTTGCAGGACAGGAGGGAATACTGAAATTGAGAAAGACAGTAACTAAATGGATTCAGTTGCAATTTACACTGTTTTGTTTATTAAATTGTGTCCTCGATAACGTTCTAAATATCAAAATCAGCCCAATTAACTTTTTTAAAATGATCTCGTATCAGTTGTATTCAGTTCAGTTCAGATACACTTAGTTCACTTCAACTCAGTTCAGTTCAATTTATATCAGTTCAGTTTAAAAACTCCCAATCCTATCGAACGGAACCATACAAAGTAATGAAACCAATAACGCAATAACCATCGGCATAAATACAAGAGGTGATATTGCACTTCATTAAAAATGGAGTCGTGTACACCTCATGGCTTCCAGGTCCATTATTGGAGTTTTAAATGTGGAGGTTTTTTATGAAAATGATCGTGAGAGGTTAGAGGACCGAGGTACGTAACACCTAGGCTTGTTTGTTGGAGAGTTTTTAATAGAGTTCGACCTCAATTAGTATCACAATTTGACACCTTTTGTAGCACCCAACTATACTCTCTCGATGACGTTTTAAAGTTTTCATACGGTAAACGACAACTATTTATTAAAATTCAAATTTGTTATAACAACAACTAAACATTACGGGAGGGAGTAATAAACTCGTAAGGATGGTTCACTTGGTCAGAAAGGGGTAATATCCGCTTGATTGTATGTTTAAACTCCATGACAATCGATTCATATGTTTAATACGTAGCGGTTGCAGGTTCCAACCTCATTACCTTTTTTTTTTTTCAAAGATGCGACGTATGCATGCAGTATGCATGTCTATTGGTTAGGGCTGGGGTCGGGCGGGAATTATGGGACTTTGGGGTTTCGAGATCGGGAATTTGGGATAGGGATATTTTTTTACGTCCCAATTCCATCCCAAATAATATCGGGATTTTTCAGGATTGAAATTTTGGAATTCGGGCGGAAATTTGGGAGCTCATTTGTATTTTTAAGACATGAAAATCTGATTACATTCTATACGTGAAATGTGAAGTATTTTAATTATTACGTTAATAATATTGTCATCAACCCAAAAATATGAAGAATTCTTAATCAACATGTAAATATTAACAAAGTAACTTCATTTTAAATGTAAAAATGAGATAAAATCAAGCAATTGAAATGAAAATATAGATGTGTTTTACCAAGAAAAATGTATAGTGCAACTGTTTCATGACCTGCTACTATTTTTTAAAAAAATTAAAGAAAACATAGTCCCATTCGGGATTCCAAATCCCAATTGGGAGACAAAAAAATCTCAATCCCATCCCAAATTTATATATGGGAATTTAGGAAATATTCCAAACGGGAATTGGAATTGCTGGAATCGAGATATTCGAGAAAATCCCAACTGAGATCGGGATTACCTTCGACCTTTGAAAGAGTAAATACCGAACCACTTTATCAAAGCTAACCTAAAAGGCAATAAAAACTATGAAAATAAAGCTAAAGTCTCATAAAAGACTGACTTTCCTAATACATTAGGAAAGTCAGCTTTTTATAACTAGTTATATTGTTAGGGGTGGTTTTTAAATAAACCGGATGCTTTAAAAAACCTGACTTTCCTAATGTATTAAGAAATTTAGTCTTTTATGAGACTTACTCGAAAATAAATGATCGGTGAGAATGAGAAATAATGAGAAGGGACATTGGAAGAACAAGGTAATCAAGAATCTCAACACTTCAAACATATGTACATCTAGCGCCTAACAACATAATTCCAGCCTAATCAAGTCTATCATCAGTATCCTCCTAACACTGTTTGTTTAGTTTCTTACTAGGTTCCCCACCAAAGAAATAATTGAGGTGTTCCGTCCAAAGAATTTAGTACAGTACACTAGTTGGGTCCAAAGCCGGTATACTCATATTTTTGTCATCATCAATTATTATCGTAAATCATTTATATTATTATTGTAAATCATTATGAGAAAATATCAAAATATGGTAAACGATTTTCTTAAAATAAACTTGTAAGAATGGATCAATTGATTAAAAAGAGAATAATATCATCATGATTATATATTCAAACTCTATTGTGATCGGTTACGGACTTGCGGGTTTCCGACTGCAATTACATTTTTCCCTGATATGCATGTATGCAGTATGCATGTCTATTGGTAACACGTTAGGTCGATTAGAATATGCGAATCCTAAGAAAAAGAGTCCGAGACGAGGATAATCAGATCCCACTCACGGGGTAGGGAAGAGAAAGCAACACTAGGAAGATAACTAAATATGGGCAGGCACGCAATTTACATCTGCCTAATATTTCCATATCATAACAATCTTCTAATATTGGGATCCGGACAACCTCGAAGCATGTGTCTCCGCCCAATTTTTATCACTACATGAAATGAAATGACAAAATAAAAATATATACAAGGACTTCTAGAATTTCTTGCATCATATATATTCAACTTAAAAATCTCCTTCCTTTCAAATTTGTATGATCCAAAACATTTCACTCTATTATCTTCTCTTCACATCATCAATCATCAAGATATATTTAAAATTTTCAATACTAGTGTATGCTAGTACGCTCAAAAGAGAAAGATAGGTAAGAGTCCATGATAAAATGATAATACTAGTGCAATATCATATCTCTTCTTTATATCTCCAGCTAATACTTTAAACAAAAAGTTCATCAAATGGATAACATGATTCATCATTTACAAAAACTTTATAGTATTAAACAAGTTAAACATATCTTAAAATATCATACAAACGTCATGTAATAACCTAAAACATAAGATATAACAGTTTTATCCAGAAACACACTCATATTCATAGTGTGATTGCTCCGGAGAAATTTTAAAATGAATGATCAATTAATAACATTTCATATGTACACGTTATGAGTGAGATTAAAGTGTGTTTAAAATGACATGTGTTACTTTTATATACTTTCATGTATCATTATATCAGTCTATCAGATATCAATGTGTAACTGTACCAATTTAAAGGGTCGAGACTCGGGACTCCATTAAAAATACATTAAATTAATTAAATTATTACTCCTCCCGCCTATATATTTAGCTGTTGGATTTGAAGTTTGAGGACAAAATGAATTGTAAAGAGTTATTCAAAAAGCACTGAATTTGTCAGCAGACAGTACACAAAAAAAGATTTAGCCGCCGTTTCAATTCATCACGGTTTGGTTTGGTTCGTTGGTTGGTTCATTGGTTTCAGCACCACCAAATCATTCAAGAAACAAGCAGGTGCCACGTGTCTTAGAAGTGGGCCCCACAAGGTAACCGCCATGTGGCTATCTCTCTCTCGTCACCTGATCAATATTCTCATTCAATATACCACCTCCCAAGGCCAATCTCCCTCTCCTCCCTCTGTTCTGTTCTGTTCTCAGTCACACACTTGCACAAAGTCACCAATGCAAATTTAAATTCAATCACTTTCTCTCTCTAACTACTTCAAATAATTTTACTACTATGTAAAGTAGCAGTATTAGACTAGTATTGTTATGCATAGTTGCATACAGTTTCTCAATTGCATGTGTGTGAATATACTTTATTGGTTCATTAGGCAAACAATTCAATATACCTTCTAAGAATAATTTCTATCTATATATATATATATATATCAGTCATGCCTGGGAATGAGTGGATAAATGGATACCTGGAGGCGATTCTGCACAGTGGCTCCTCAGCAATTATCAATGAAGAGAGCAAGGCTGCTGCCGTCGCCGTTAATTTCAACCCCACCAAGTACTTTGTGGAAGAAGTGGTGACAGGGGTGGATGAGAGTGATCTCCACCGGACATGGATCAAGGTCGTTGCGACTCGAAATACCAGGGAAAAGAGTTCCAGGCTCGAGAACATGTGTTGGCGTATCTGGCATCTCACCCGCAAGAAGAAACAGGTACTGTGTGTTGGTGTTGTGTTGTGTTCTGTTCTGTATTGGGATAGATGTGTAGTAGTAATAATTTCGGAGAATTCCGTCATGGAAATGGAATTCGAAATAGTTTTGCAACCAATCCCCCACCCTGGTTCTGTCACTTGTCATCACTGTAATTATATTATGAGTGCCTGTCCTTTTGTTTATCAGTAATTATAATATGATTCCTGGGTTATAAAGGTGTTTTTGTCAAGTACTGTTTGTCAAGTGAAGTTACGCCGATTATTTATAACTCCTGTGTGGCTGTGTATGAATTATGATGCTTTTGCACTTCTCTCACTCCTGTAGTGTTCTCTATTTCATGTTGTTACCGTCAATCCTTAGTTCTGTGGTTTGTATGTGGACTATAGTGTTCTCAAGTAATGATGTTCTTCGCTGGCTTGATAAGGAAGTCAGACTTTCATGTGATGTATCTGTTTGCTTTTGGTTCACAATGTGACATTATTTAACATTTACAGATAGAATGGGAGGTTGTGCAAAGAGTAACTCAACGGAAGTGGGAACAAGAACAAGGTCGGAAGGATGTAACAGAAGAAATGTCCGAGGATTTGTCCGAAGGTGAAAAGGGGGATGTCCTTGGAGAGGCAGCGCCTCTTGATAACCCAGGGATTAAGCTCCAGCGGCAGTCCTCTATTATGGAAGCATGGTCCGAAACTAATATGGAGAAGAAACTCTATATAGTCCTCATTAGGTACTGATAAATGATAATCAATAGTTTCTGGATTGTATATCTGAACTATTTGTATCGTCGAGTTCAATTTATAGCAAGTATAGATTTTGATGAAATCTCTCACTTTGTTCAGTTTACACGGTCTGGTTCGTGGTGGGGAAAATATGGAGCTTGGTCGAGATTCTGACACTGGTGGTCAGGTAACAGAAGATATCTATCAGTATGTGACAGCATCCTTTGTTAGTGTTAATGTCCACTTGCTGATTGACTATTTATGCACTGCAGATTAAATATGTCGTAGAGCTTGCTCGAGCATTGGCTATGATGCCTGGAGTATATAGGGTGGATTTGTTCACCAGGCAAGTTTCTTCACCTGAAGTAGACTGGAGTTATGGTGAGCCTACGGAGATGCTTTCTACTGGAGCTGAGGATAACGATGGTGATCTAGGAGAAAGCAGTGGAGCTTACATAGTAAGGATACCCTTTGGTCCTCGGGACCAGTACCTCAGAAAGGAACTATTGTGGCCTCACATTCAAGAATTTGTTGATGGAGCATTAGCCCACATTCTTAACATGTCAAAGGCTCTGGGAGAACAAATTGGTGGAGGGCACCCTGTATGGCCATATGTAATCCACGGTCATTACGCGGATGCAGGGGATAGTGCTGCTCTTCTTTCGGGTGCTTTGAATGTTCCAATGGTTCTAACAGGGCACTCACTTGGTAGAAACAAGCTCGAACAGCTCCTTAAGCAGGGAAGGCAGTCTAAAGAGGATATTAATTCCACTTACCGGATCATGAGGAGGATAGAGGCTGAAGAGTTATCGTTGGATGCTGCAGAGCTGGTGATCACAAGTACTAAGCAGGAGATTGATGAACAATGGGGATTGTATGATGGGTTTGACGTAAAGCTAGAGAAAATTCTGAGAGCACGTGCTAGGCGAGGGGTTAATTGTCATGGCCGTTTTATGCCCAGAATGGCGGTAAGCTATGTCTCCTGAAACTTAAAATCCAACAAATGCATGTAACATGTCGCATACAATGCCCTTGAGTTTAGTTTTGAAAACTCTGCACCAAGCCTGTGTTTTCGAAGTTCATAAATATTTGACTCAGAAATTAAGTTTTTTTCTAATATCCTATTGTTAGTCCATACACCGAGAGTTTCACCATTTAATTTTGTTTCATAAAGAGTTCATCTGAAACTGATATGGATGTATATTTGTTCCCTCAAATCACTCAGCTCTGACTGAAACGGACACTTAAATTATATCCATGTATATAGTAATCATAATTCTTCTGCAGGTAATCACTCCTGGAATGGACTTTAGCAATGTTGTGGCCCATGATGATATCGCTGAAGCAGACCTAGCGACACTTACCAATGGCGATGGTCCACTTCCCAAAAAAGTGCCTGCTATATGGGCAGAAGTAAGCCCCTAGCTGCATTTAGAGTCTTGTTTACTTGAAGATATATATTATATCGACTTGTATGCATTATCAGACAAACAAATGTTATTTCTATGGTTCTTCAGGTGATGCGATTCCTGACTAATCCACACAAGCCAATGATTCTGGCATTGTCGAGGCCTGATCCAAAGAAGAATCTTACAACTCTCCTGAAAGCCTTTGGAGAATGTCGCCCATTACGGGAGCTTGCTAATCTTGTAAGTTAATAAGAGAACACTTCAACATAGTGCATGTTTTGGCAGTTTCTTAAATTCTACACTTGCATGCAGACTCTTATTATGGGGAATAGGGATGACATAGATGAGATGGCGGGAGGAAGTGGCAATGTGCTTACCACAGTATTAAAGCTAATCGACAAGTATGATCTCTACGGGCAGGTGGCCTTCCCTAAACATCACAAGCAGAATGATGTACCAGAGATATATCGCCTCGCAGCCAAAACAAAGGTTTAATTCATGCTTTTCTCTGAGACTTCCCATTCAGTTTCCTATTCCTCTAGACTTACTTTTTTCAGGAATATTTGACAGGGAGTCTTCATAAATCCAGCCTTTATCGAGCCCTTCGGACTTACACTTATTGAGGTTTGTTTCAGCTGGACTTTTTGTACATCCTAAGTTATGCATATGGTTCATTAATTCTGGCTGGAATCGTAGGCTGCAGCTCATGGATTGCCTATGGTCGCAACTAAGAACGGTGGTCCAGTTGATATTCATCGGGTAATAAATATTCTTAAGTGGTAAATATGGTGAATATTAGGCCATCTTTGATTTAGGGATTAATATCAATGTTCTTATGATATATGCAGGCATTAAACAATGGACTGCTTGTGGATCCTCACGACCAAAAGTCGATTGCTGATGCACTTCTCAAGTTAGTGTCAGAAAAGAACCTGTGGAATGAGTGCCAAAAGAATGGATTGAAGAACATACATCTTTTCTCATGGCCTGAACACTGCCGAATATACTTAACAAGGGTTGCAGCTTGTCGGATGAGGCACCCACAATGGCAAACCGACACCCCAGCCGATGATACTGCAATGGAGGAATCCCTAAATGACTCACTAAAAGATGTTTATGATATGTCTTTGAGACTATCTCTTGATGGTGAAAAGTCTTCAGTATCTGAATCATTTGATCTGGCTGCTTCTGGTGATAATCCGGAACTGCAAGACCAAGTTAAGCGTGTCCTCAGCAAAATGAAGAAACCTGAACCAGGTGCAGAAAATGCCATTTCAGAAAGAAAGGTAAATGACATACCAAGCAAGTATCCTATGCTGAGGAGGCGTCGTAAGCTCATCGTGTTAGCGCTTGATTGCTATGATGCCAAGGGAAAACCTGAGAAGAAGATGATTCAGTTAATCCAAGAGATTCTGAAGTCTATAAAGTTAGACTCACAAATTGCAAGGATGTCAGGATTTGCACTGTCAACGGCTATGCCAATGGTGGAATTGACTGAATTTCTGAAGTCAGGGAATGTCAAAATAAATGATTTTGATGCATTGATATGTAGCAGCGGTAGTGAAGTTTATTATCCCGGAACTTATTCTGAAGGGGATGGAAAGGTTTTGCCTGATCCAGATTATGCAACACATATCGAATATCGGTGGGGATATGATGGTCTGAAAAAGACTATTTTGAAGCTAATGAATGCAACAGATGATGCAAAATCAGATAATCACTCAAGTCCAATTGAAGAAGACGTCAAATCGAGCAACACTCACTGCTTTTCGTATTTGATAAAGGACCCCAGTAAGGTGTGTATGACTTTCAGAATACTGAAACTTCTTCATTTTGATTCAGGTTCATATATATGAAGTGCATTCTAGTCATTTTTTGGCCTGATTATATTTGTCTTTGCAGGCCCGGAAAGTAGATAATATGAGGCAGAAGCTTAGGATGAGGGGTCTTCGCTGCCATTTAATGTATTGCAGAAACTCCACAAGAATGCAAGCTGTTCCTCTCCTCGCATCTCGTTCGCAGGCTCTGGGGTAGGCTTAACATGTTAAGTTTTAGTATAGTGTTTTTGTTTAAAATGTTTTACTAGCTAACTGTACATGGCCTGCAAAGTTCACATGATCTTAGAGATTTTCTGAACTTTACGCATGTCTAATCCTTTTTTGAGACACTTTACATTGATAGTGTTCCGTTGGTTTCTGTTTGAATGTTGAGTAGTAGGCCTAAAGTCTGTGAGCCATGTTATGCTTCAAAATGTTTGTTGATTGTTCGAATTCTGACTATGGGATGTTTACTCGTGGCCATACGACAATAAATTGTGTTGATAGGTACCTTTTTGTCCGGTGGCGATTGAATGTTGCAAACATGTATGTGATTCTCGGGGAGACAGGAGACACAGATTATGAGGAACTGATTGCTGGAACTCACAAGACTCTAATCATGAAAGGAATTGTGGAAAAAGGTTCAGAAGATTTACTTAGAACTGCTGGAAGCTACCAAAGAGACGATATAGTTCCACAAGAGAGCCCGCTCATTG
>JAQRGC012116180.1:0-10234 GCA_028659135.1 Plantago lanceolata
TAGTGTCTGACACTACACGTCTAGTAGCTGATACTGTTGTACCAGATTCTATCATACAATACAATGGTGTAGTATTTATTGCTCGGCCACACAAGGGAGGCATGCACGTCAGATACTACGTACGCAGATACTAGGATATAGTAGCAGATACTAGATAACTATACACATAGTATCTGAAGCATATAGTATTAGATACTAGTAGCAGACACTAGATGTGATGGCACCTGGTTTCGGATACTATGCGTATAGTCTCTGATACTATGTGTCCAGTAGTTGTACCTGGGGTCGCTGGGGCATGTAAGGGGGGTCATGCATCTTATACCATATCACATTAGTAGATATTGAAAACTAAAATCGTATTGTTACACATATAATTCGACAAACAATAATCTTACTAGCGCGTTAGCATGTGAACAAACGCGTTCAAATGACTCATCAATTCGAGTTGAAACACAGAAGAGCAATGATAATTCTGAATGACAATCAAATCCCAAAAGCATAAATTTTTCAAAAGTTAGCAAGATAGACATATAGTGCACAAAATATAATGTGATAAAACAACTTAGTCGATTAGGACATTGTTTTAAGTGATAAATTCATCGATTCTACAGAATGTACTTAAATCCTATCTCGTCAGATCTATGGTCGCGGTTTGGCAGGCTACGGAGGTCGTATTCAGCAGCACTTTCAGAATGCGACACATACCACGGTCTTGCGATCCCAGCGTTGAGAGCAGCCAACTCCTCCCTTTCTCTCTGTTGTGCAGTTTCCCACATTTCTTGAAACGCATCAGGGCATGGGTCCTTCCACAATCCATGGATACCCTCTGGGATTCTGTAGCTCTCTACCACTCGGCCGTCAACAACCTCGTGTTCTACCAGCTCATCCTGGCAATAGACTGCCAGGTGCTTTCCCATGAGATAAGACACATCTTCAGACGTCTGGATGGGGCGTATCTGGATGGATGGACAGTATTCTGGCCACTCATCCATTACAGTACCCATACACATCAGCGCGTTAGGATTTGGCCTTGTCAGTCTGCCCATAATAGCCCTACACAGGTCTGTGTAGTCAAATCGTGCGTTCCGGTCGCGTAGGTAGACAAACGCCCTGTTGCCCCCTTCATATTTCATCCAGCCGTCGTTATGCTCCGCAAGACGTCCCATGTAGTGAATAAGTAGCGTATCTGGGACTGGGCCAGCAGTGGCTGCATTTACAAAAACAAGAAATGTGTGATTACTCAGGGAAGTTACACAAATGAACTACCATGATAGAAAAGATCATGAAATATGAAAATTGCCATAAACGATCAAAAGAAAACTATTGCATATGTAGAACGCATAATTGAGCAGGTGTGAAACATATGGTATACAAAACATGTGAATCCAGATTGCTCCAAAATCAGTATTCAGGAATCCACAGCAGAACAATGAAAATTCAGTTATATCGTAGTACAACAGACCGTAAACTCAGTGATTACCACGCAAGCATCAACACTGATGCTGTATAATCCGAATATTGTTTAGTTGACAACTATTGAGTGCAAAAAATCGACAGATATCAGTTTGATTGAGTTGTATAATTCTCACGTGTTATCTTACTTACTAACCAACACACGGTAACTAGTACTACCCTGACTGGGGGCACAGAGCATATTAAGACCACAAATCACAGTCTTAATTCATACTACACCTATTTGAGTAGACGTACGACGCCAACATACAATTCCAGTACCTATTCAAAACTAAGCAGATAAGATTAACATCTTATCTATATACTAAGTGCCTCATCAGTCACTCACAAAAAAGGCATATGCATGTACAATTCAACTGTATGACAGTGTTTAAATGTAACCGTAACTTTGCTCTTAAGTAGCATACAATGTCTGTGTGCACCTAAGGCGAATAGAACCAGTTACATGAAAACAGAACAACTACAACCAAACTAGTAAATGACACACAGCAATCTAGGATCGAGTTTGTGACACAGTGACAACCAAGAACATGAATACTACCTACAAAGTCAATCATAGATTAATCCATACTCGAAACTGTTAGCCAGAAAAAGAGGTAAAACAAACAAAAACAAAAACAAAAAAAAACAGAAAAAAAAAAAATACAAAGAAAAAGGAAAAACGAAATCTAAAGATGTCATCTCTTGTATCGTTTGTACCAGTGACACATCAATTCGTACTAGAACAAAACGGCATTATAGATAGATTGCAGAAGTACAAATCAATTATACAATATACGAGAAGAACTGAATACAAGTCATCGTGAATGCGATAGCTTACTTGGCTTGTTTCTGCTCCCTCTTGGCCTCCCCCTCCCGCGTGTTGTGACGGATGATCCGGTGTTGATGCCTGCCGGAACTTGATCGGTGATATCCATGTATGTCTGCCGCTTGGTATCGGTTTTGAGTGTGAGTTTGATAGTGGAGGAGTCAAATAAGACCTTTTAACTCTTTGCCAATAAACTAAACATTTTAATTGTTTGCTAAGTAAAAACTTTATTAAATTAATTATTCATTTAATTTTAGTGTGTTTTGCATAAGGTTATATCTACACAGTAACGTCTCGTCCTGAAACATCTAAAGAATAGCGCAAACTATCGTGGCTATAAAGTTACGAAGTGGTGTGTGCGGAATTGATCACACATTAGCGAATGAGTAATTCCAGCTAGTGTCGCTTACTAGACTGGATCACACCAATATCGGTACTTGAAATGGCATTGTCATCGCGAGCACTGAAATTTTAACATCTGTTTACCTGGGAAGACCATTCCGCACATTATGAATGTTGTGTAACGGCTCCGTTAACGAACAGCGGATCTAGTCGTTGACTGGGATTACATATCGATACCACCAATCGATTGACGTTCTGTGCGCTACATATTATGGCCGGCTATAGGCATCGACCCCCCACATCCTAGATACCGCTGGACGAAACTGGCATTTTGGAACGGTAGTGACGATAATATGCATTGATGGTAATTGCGCTATATCGATACGCGGTAGTACCATG
Source organism: Plantago lanceolata (assembly GCA_028659135.1). Lineage (NCBI taxonomy): Eukaryota > Viridiplantae > Streptophyta > Magnoliopsida > Lamiales > Plantaginaceae > Plantago > Plantago lanceolata. The sequence continues at coordinate 3,023 of JAQRGC012116180.1, forward strand.
ATCAAGTAGTGAATGAGTACTTGCAGCGAGTGTCGCTTACTGAACCGGATCATACCAATATCGGTATTTGGAATGGCATGGTCCTCGTAAGCATTGAAATTATAACATCTGTTAACCTGGGAAGACCATTTCAAACAATACGAATGTGGTGTAATGTCTCCGTTAACGAACATCGGATCTAGTCTTTGACTGGGATTACATATCGAGATTGACTGTCTGTGCGCTACATATTATGGTCGGCTATAGGCATCGACCCTCACATACCAGATACCGCTGGACGAAACTCGCATTTTGGAACGGTAGTGGCGATAATATACATTGATGGCAATTGCGTTGTATTGATACGCGGTAGTACCATGAGCAGGTACCGATGAACTTTGCCAGGATGTCATACCATTAAATGAAAAATAATATTATGCGGAGGGGGTCGAGGGTTCGATACGCATCGATCTAAGGTATCAAGGGTTCGATACTAGTACAGTATCGGCGTGTGGACAATTAGTGGCATCAGAGTATTATTAACATACGAAATTGTGACTATCGTGTACTACATAGTGGCATATATAGTCATCGAATACATCCGTAGAGATGGCCAGTAGCAGTATAGGGAAATTTATACTTACCCCATGGAAAAAATGGTAGCATCCTCGAATAATTTGTAGTACCCGACTCCGATACAACAAGGTGCTTCTTACCCGTTTGCAAAAAATATACAGACAGATTGTGATAGTACCCGTTGATGTTAATATCGCATTTCAATGTCAGTGTGTATATGACAACACCGTTTGTCCTGTAGGAAAATGCAATGTATTGTAATCGTTCCATTACATCGGGTACAATTCATCAACATAAGATCATATCATGAATTATAATCCAACCGAATGTAGCACAATATACTTTTAGACAAATAACATATGGATTACAATACGTACGCAAAAATAGACATCAATGTAACGAACTACGAGGACAAATGAATTACGAGGAGAAAGAAAAACGAAACAACCGCTAAGTCATATGAACAACAACAGTATCTGTACTGCACACTATACAAACGATATCTCATCAACGTCAATAATACCTAGTTGAAAAACTGAGACCCACCGATCACCCAACGCGACAGAAAACAACTGAAGGAGCCCAGTCATGATTCACAACAATAGCCCAACACAAGCAAGAAGCCCAATTCAAGAAGCCCAAACAAAAAAAATCGTGAATGTGCCCACACATGCATAGCAAAAAGGAGAAAGGGAAAAGATGAATAAAAAAGATAAAGAAATCAAATTAATGGAAAAAAAATAATAAAAAAAGAAAAAAATGGGTCAACAAGCCTACGAACTGCATTATTGTTGGGGAAGAATTCATTTCCCTTTTCAGTATCATCACTCTCAGTCTCAGAGCTCAACTGAAAAACAGTGCAAGTAAACATCTTCAACTAGATGGAAACTCCGGTGGTCGCCGTGAAACAAGAAGAATCTCAAAAGAGGAGGAGGGGCCGTCCTCTGGGTAGCAAGAATAAGCAGAGTAAGTCAATTCCATATCTCTTTTCTGTCATTTGTTGTCCTTGTTCTGGCGAAGACTGCATAAGTTTGTTGTGCTTGTGCCTTGATCAGCTGGCATTTTTCAGTAATTGAAACCTTGCTTATGTGTTAGCCTTGTTGATCCGTGAAGGGTTTAGGGTTTTATGTTGATTAATGTAGTAATGTAACACCAAGAATGTGCTAACCCGGTTTTGATTGAGTATTTGAGAATCATTAGCAACTGACATTTCGATCTGTGGTGTAATCAATTAGGGTTATACATGTGTGTTCTAATGCCTTGTTAAACATCAGCAACAGTAATCGAACCCCTAATTATATGTTTAGATGTTTTCATCTGTGAAGTGTACATGTGGTTCTTATTATTATGGTAACAAAGTTAACATTGACCAGGTTGTAATCTGATATTGGTTGACAAAATTGTGGAATCAATAACAATATGTCATTTTTTTGTGGTAGTTTACATCTAGATTTGTGTTGAACTCCTGTTTGTTATCTGATGTTATCTTTCCTTGCCGCAGAGGTCGATCAGGCTGGCGATGTTGCATCAAGAGTCAATCCGAAACGGCGATGCGTTTTGAGGGCAGAGGAGCCGAAAACCCAAGGTGCCACGGGTCAGCCTTCTGCTCTTGCACCCGAGCAGAAACGTGGCAGGGGGAGACCAGCAGGTAGCAAGAACAAAAAACGTAAGTCACTTGTCACCTATGAGTGTTACATGATGATTTTATTAGCTATTTCGGTATAAGTTAAATTCAATAGAGCACAATTTGCTGGCGTACATCCATGTTAACTGTGCATTTTACTTGCAGCAGTGAGCTCTGATGCTGCAGCATCAAGTAAACGGGGTAGGGGGAGACCCAAGGGTAGCATTAACAGAGCACGTAAGTCGTTTTTAGTTTGTCAGATGTGTTGCATGTGAGCATTAATATCGTTCATGCTTTTTTGCTGTATTTTGTGTTAGATAGGGCGAGCCTACTTACAAATGTTTTTGATATCTTGGTTGTGTGTGAGACCACTATTTCACCCAACAAAATATGAGGGATCCTCATGCACAGTAACTATTGTTTAACCAAAATGTAGATTCGTTAAGTTGAAAATCACTTTAGCCATCCACTTTCTCGAAGTATCATGGATTTCTCATAGCTTTTATGCAACTTCGCTGCATGTCACAGGACAAAGTGTCATGGCTGTTGTCCCGTCAAATATGAGAGTGACTATAGGGCCAAGTAGGGGTGGACCTAGAACTGTGATTGGTTCAAAAAGGGCTCGTAAGTTTGTGGCTCATATTAACTCATTTAAGTGCTTATATATGTGTTAACTCCTTGATTTTGTCGTTTATCTGATCTCCGATGACTACTTGATAAGCACCATTTTCACACGTATGAACCCACATTTTGTGCAGGTGATACAGATGTGGAAGGAGGAATGTCAAGGATGATATTCAGAGTTGTCAGGACTGAAGACACTGATGAAGAAAATGGTAATCTGTCTGTATTCTCTTGTTCTTGGTCGTATTGTCTGACATTCCATTAACCTTTGTTCTTGATAGCTATATAAACCCCATGAAACATTTATGCAATGGTAAAAAACTAAACTTCAACACATGGAGACACTTATATATGTTCATAACTGGTATCTGAAATGTTCAATATCATATTAGATGTCAGCATAAGTAATGTTGGACGGGGCAGAGTGCGTGCCAAGAAGAACTCATCACCAAATTCAGCGGGTAATGTTGGCCGGATGAGAGATGGAGGCCGTTCTGCCGACAATGCCAAAAGCACTCGTAAGTTTGCATGACACACTTGCAGTCTTAGTTTCCTCGTTGTGTTAGATTTTTTTTAGCTTGTACCACGTGTCCATATAATGTGTGATTGGTTGTAGCATCATGTATTGTTCCTTTTCTCACGTTTTTTTTTAATGTTCTATGTATAATCATATAGTATTTTTTGAAAAATGTGTAATCTATTGATTACAGCAATTACGGATGTGGCGGCTTCTGGATCGCGCCCGAATGTTGCAGGGCCCAGCCACGGACCTCCGAGGTCTGCATTCATAGATGGTAAGGGTTTCAGTGTTGACAAATTGATCCTTTCTTACATTAGCAAACACATGTGGACCTTCTAATGAACTTTCCACAAACTCTGTCATGTAAGTATGGTGGGCGGTGACCCTCTGTAACCCTCTGTATTTATGGAACAAAAGTTTATGTTTGCTAATAACCGCATTACGTTGTATAGTGTGTAATTATGAATGTTTACTATTTTTTTTTATTTTTTATTTATTTATTTTTTTTTTCCAGATCCACTTGATCCCTACACTATTACGGTGCACTATGGTGGGCGGTTTTATCAAACTGAACGAGGGCAGGTCCAGTATGAGGGCGGTGACATAGCCTACATCCATCTGATGGACAGAAGGCAGGTATTCGACTACACAGAGCTGTGCAGGGCTGTTATGGGGCGACTGGCGCAGCCAAGTGCTGGAGCTATCATGTGTATGGGCACTGTTGAAGAGAATGGGGCTATCACCATCCGTCCGATTGAATCATATGCAGATGTTGTGGAGATGATTGATAAGAAGATGGAGATGTATTACCAGCAGGGTACCTGTGAGGCGATGCGTGTGGGGAACAGACTGGTTGATACTTACAGGCTTCCAGATGAAATTCTTGCAAAGTGGAGACCCGCTCGTGTTGCAGATTTTGAAGCCAGATGGGCGGAGGTCAAAAGGAGAGAGGCAGTGGAAACTGTCCTGTTCAAAGCTGGAGTACCCACCCCGTGGTATGTTTCTCACTTCCCGACTCCTGTGGCTGATGATATCCGTGGCCTGGTAGCGGAGGCATCTAAGTGGGGTGTGCTGCAGTTTAAGCACCTCTGATAACTCGATGGTTCTATCTTTTGGCGCTTTTGTGAACGCGATACCGGTTGGCCTGTCAAGATTCTATTTAACTGGGGAACTACTGTGTAAATGTCTGAACTGTGTTAATGTCTGAATTCTGAACACCTATTAGTATCGCGTTATGTAATTTGTCTCGTATGCTAGTACTTCTGTCTGAACTTAGTAACATCTAATCGTATTTCGTATGAACTTAGTTGTATATTATGGGATTGACGGTGAAAGTCTATAAGTTGTATTAATGTTTTAGTTCGAAGGAATGATGGATCCTTTGAACTCGGATACATTTATATTCTTATTTGCCATTTCAGTTTTGGTTTGGTGTGTTAGTTTACAACTGCAGTTTATGTAAACAAAAAAAAGCGATAAGTGAATCGATTTGACATTCCGGTTAAGATTTGACACAAGTTTGTTTCTGAAAATACTTCCATGGGTAAGCTTTGCTGTGAATCAGATGATGGAGGACCTCACATTTTTGCAATCCTCATTCTCATCTTCCTTATAGTTATGCTCATATCCGCCTTCTCTCGACCCCAGAGGCACCGCGTTACATACTATTATCACTGCTAGTACATATTATTATAATTCAGTATAGCTCTTATCTCGTTCTTTCTTTTTTGAATTATGTGCATTAGTGCCGGTACGATCGTATGTGTAGTTTCTGAAGTACTTCTTGTTGCTACAAAATTCTGCTTGTGGTGATAGATTGTTGTTGCTTGACAGATTCCGATGGTGGTCTGCTGGACTTGAAGACGTACTTTTTGCTTCCTGATCGTCATCGTGCTAGAACTGACAATGATTTTCTTCAGGCCACCGGCTAGAGGACTAATTCTTTCGGTTTGCAGGTGTCCTGGAGGTGAAGACAATTGAGTTTCAAGTATCTAGCTAGATCAATGTCTCAAAAAAAGCGATAAGTGAATCGATTTGACATTCAAGTATCTAGCTAGAACATTGTCTCAAGTATCTGTAAAGAAAAGAAAGGAAGAAGCCCGAATGAATTGAGATTCGATAATCAATTGTGTTGAGAACGAGTAACATCTCAACAAGTAGCAAAAATTACGTAACAAAGGAAGTAATGAAAAGAGTTCGAATAACCAAATAAAACAATGTCTTATGGGTAAACACGTAACGCATAAGGTGATGCAAAGAAGCAGAAATGCAGCAATATCTCAGAGGCCTCCTGACAGGCATACAAAGACACTGAAAATTTCAGAAATTCATTTTTTGCATTTCTGCTAAATAGTGAATGCAGCTTCATTTGAGTGCACTAAAAATGTAAAAATTCATTGTTTGGATCACTGCTCAATAGTTAATGAAGGTTCATTGAGGGCTTCTTGACATGTACTCCAGTAGTGCCTCCCGAGTTTCCCACATCTTGTGCACACAAACTTCTTTATCTTCTTGACTCTGGCCTTGCGGAACCGCTTTTCTTGTGGCCTGCCAACTCCTTTCTTCATTACAGGTGGCAGAATCTTCTCTCCGGTTTCCATGTCCAGAAACTCGAACCGCTCGGTTGATGGAATTGAGTGGATGTCCTGAGAGTAGGCCAGTCGGTATGATTCTGCAAAGTAGTATGGGTCTATTAGGTCCTTGATGTTTAAGCGCTCCCGACTGATGACTGCAATGGCGTGAGTGCATGGGAACCCGAGCACCTGCCACGACCAGCATGTGCAAGTCCTATGCTTCAAGTTGACCTTCGAATACCAGAAGGAAAACGTCAAAATATTGTATGGTATACTCATGACAACTTAACAGTGTTTCAAGCTCACCCAGAAAGGGTAGACAACATAACACATACAACACGATATAATCTATCGTTGAAATCAGCAACACACGATTTTTCTGACCCCAATCATGTTGAAGATCAAAGCCACAATATCACATTGACAGTTTAATGAAAATAACATGGCATAGAATCGTGTACCAAAATGCAGTAAGTACCATACTCAAAGACAGTCTATTGCAACACATAAATGTAGTTGGACTTACCGTAGCGGTTGGTTCTGACAGAACCTCATACTCCTCTCCCACCACCGCTACTCTGATGCTGTATCCTGATTCGTTGCCCTCATACACATTCCACTTTGCCTCCATCATTTCAGTCATTGCTCCGGTCCATTTGGATGATGCCTCTCGCCGATCCACAAACCACTGCATCAGCTGGGCACGTATCATGTCGATAATGAATGTTATCGGTTGAGCACGGGCAGTCAATATCCAGCTGTTGAATGATTCGGCGGCATTGCTAGTGAGTTCACCATATCTTAATAGCTGTGGCGAGAAAGCTACACACCACCTCTCAGGAGGCAAGTCAGCCATCCACTTTCTCGAATTGTCACCACCCAAATTATGAAATTTCTGCAGAGCCACCTCATAGCATCTCATGTTTGGTGCGTATGCAATCTCGCTAAGCAGCTTACACATTGTGTTTCGATGGAGTTCAGAGTACCGGTTCTTGGGGAACGCAGACCTGAGGTTTTTCATTAAATGGTAGAGGCAGTAGAAGTGGTTTGGACGAGCTTTGTCGTATACCTCATCAAATGCAGCAAGGATGCCCCCTGCACGGTCAGAGATATACAGAATCTCTTGGTGGTGATGAACATGCTCTTGTATGAGACGGATGAACCACACCCAGTTTGCGGTGTTCTCAGAATCCACGATTGCAAAAGCCACCGGAAACAACCCTGTAGAATGAACATTTTGCCACAATCATGCTGTTTTCCAGTCTATATAGCACTGTTGATTCTTTATACCTCACAACAAATCCAACCAAAAAAAA
>JAQRGC012116214.1:0-13568 GCA_028659135.1 Plantago lanceolata
GACAGTTGTCAATCATCTTATCAATTTTCAATCAATTCATTTTGTCAAACTAACACGGATTACAAACATCAATAAAATATTTTAAAAAACAACAATAATATAAGGAGGAGAATTCAAACACTACTAATCGCCGCATAAGTCTCCCACGAGCAGGACACGTGGCAGGACGCCGGGCCCCCATCTGGTCATATAAGACTGTTAAATGTTGACCCCACCCACAAGTTTCTCCCGCCCACCTATAAATATACGATACTCATCTCCTCCGATAAATTCTCCCAGAAAGAAACCTATTCCCTCACGATTCTCTCTCAATTGAGTCAATTCCAATCGAATCCAATCCATCGTCATTTCCATTAACCTCAAAAAAACAATTCCCATTTCCTTATTCTTCCACCTGTGTGGTTCTGGTTCATGATTAGTCCTACTACTACATTTCCCTCTCCAAAATCACACCCCCTAATCACAACAATCCACCACCACCCTTCCAAATCCACCCTGATCAATTTCCCCACCACCCGACCACCCCTCAGATTCTCCACCTCAATTCCCAAACGCTATACCACAACAATGGCGGCTAGAGGTGGAAACGACGCCGTCATGCTCACGTCCGGCGCCAGCGGGAGGATCAACGCCTTGCTGTCGTTGCAATCGCTCAGGAGCTTGTTCCGATTGGTCACCGCCTTTTTGATGATTTTCATTCTGCCGTTTCGAGGGAGGAGGCACAGTGTTATCATTTCGGCGGAGTCGGGGGAGAAAGGTGGTAAGGATCAGGACGCGTCGACGAGTTCGAAGAAGGTGGTGAGGATTCCGGCGGCGATGGCGATTAAGAGAGTTGTGGATAAGGAGGTGGCGGCGCGGAGGTCGTTGGCGATTAAGAGGGTTGTGGAGGATTCTGGAAATGATGAGAAGGAGGTGGTTAGGGACTTTTGGCTTTTTACTACCTCTAGAGGTGAAACCATTTTTACCCAGTCGTGGACCCCGGTTAAGGTTCAAGTCAGGTAACTAATTTAGTTTACTCCTTTTTTTTTTTCTACTAATTCTTCAGTAATTTGTTTATTTATTAGCTTCTGAATGTTCTAGATTTTATAAAGTCACATGGGGTGTGCTATTAATTTAAAAAATGCATAAAGACAAATGAATGAAAATAGAAATGATTTAATACGAGGTTTCATTTGATAGTATGATATACCTGAATATTTGTTTTTGAGTAATGTAGATTTAATTATTTGATATATGTTTTTTAACGGCAAATTACTTTACCGACCTGTACCTCCGACTGCACCTCCTTATAACTTCCCATTATTTGATATGTTAGTTGTTAGATATGTAAAGTTTATTGATCCATGCCCGTAAGGAAGTGTTTAGTTTATCCTGTGTCAATGAAATACATTAAATCATTTAGCTTGTAGTATAATCTTGTGTTTAGGACGCTGAGGGGTAGTCCTTAGATACTCTTGTAGCTGGGTGAATCTCATGGTTTTCTGGGTGTTTGGATGAGTTGGATGGGGTGACCATGCCTGCCCCTAGAGTAAGTAGAATAAGTTGGTTTCTAGCATCTCTGATGTTTTACACAATTTGTGCATTTTAGTTAAATGACACTCTGTTTTATGGTAGGGAATAGGGACACAGTAAGCATATTTTGAATAATTGCTGTTTTAATTGGAGTCTTGGAATGGTCATGTATATGGTGCAATTTGCTTGTTTTCCTTACCGTCCTAAAAACTTTTTGGTTTTGGATTTTAGCATCGACTTGTTTCGGTGGTGTTTATCAAGTCTCTTTTTTCTTCGTACTGTCGCGTTTGGAGGTATATAAACATAGATTAGCTCGCTTCATCTTCATCTTCAAATTTAATCTTGTTTTTTGGACACTTATCTTCATACACAAGAATTATGTACTTATTCTAACTGCATTATCTTGTGGTGAACTTTCCATTTGTGGTTACAATGAAATTACTGTTTTAAGTTTTTATTGCAGCAGACTGAGATACCAATGTATGTTTGATGAGTCTTACAATGACAACATAGTCTCGCTGTCTAAATGAGTTTGTGCTGCTCTACAAAGAAGTGGATAATATGCTTTCCGTTTCCCTTGTTTGAATTTGTTTGTTCTAAATTTTGAGTGTGACAATTATGTGTGGTTTAAACGTATTACAATGATGGAAGTACTCTGTGACACATACAAGAAGTTAATTTAACTCAGTATACTTAGCGGCATCTGGGAATATTTTGAAATACATTCTTATAAATTGAATTATTGTAATATATCAAGAATATTCAGAGGACAATGTATGGACTATCGAAAGGAACGATGTTTTATATTTTTACACCTATCATCTGGACCGCTTCCCAATAATTACAGGAATCCAAGTGGCTGGTGTTGAGAGTGCCATGTCTCCTTTTTATCTAGACTATGTTCTTTATGTGGCAGGAGATGGGAGAAATAAAATGTGTGTAATATAGCTATCTGCCTAGATTTTTACATTCGTTGTTGCCAATTGCTGCTGTCTTATTTCTGACAATGGATTTGAATTTCAAGCAATCCTGCTTTCAGATTTTAAAGACGCATAACGGAGAGTGTCTGAACTCTAGTCCCCGCATTAATTTGCCACAATAAATAAGAAAAAAAAAAAAGAGAGGAAATATGCATCGATATTGATGGCAAATAGAAGTTGTGCATAGGAGTTAGTTTTGTTTCTGTTATCCCAAGAATTTAAAAGTGTACGGAAAGGGAAATAGTAAGATCGACAAACTCCTATTATTCAAGATGTCAAATGGTTCAATGACAACAAAAAACTGTATCTTTAACAAATGGGTGTGGCTTTAGTTACGTGGATTAGTGGCTTATTAACTCGGTGAAGGAGCCTGCGCCTTATAATTCCTTCATTCTGTTTCAGTTCCACCTACGCTCCTATAAATAGGTTCTGAATTAATCTCTGGTCTCTTTTTTGAGTTTCTATAATAACATAATGTTACTACTTTTGTGTACACCACTATCTTTAAAACCTGCCACTCCCTCTTATTCTGAGTTTCAGACTCTGAAACTACTAAATTCATTTAAAAGGCTCTAATGGTGCAAGAAGACAAACCATATGTTTCATGATGTACTGTTGTTCTTGTGAGAATGACATCAGTTGGATTTGATATTCAATATCAAGCAATGTGGAATTTATGTTCATAACTGTATGTTTTTATTCCTTGGTGAACATTTACATCAATGAGTAGACACAAGAGTAGCCTTGATCTCTTCTTAGAGTTTTTTACAGCAACAACTGAAACAAGATTCTGAATATTAACCACGCTGCTATAGGGTTTCCTGTATTTTTTCCGAGATAGAAAAATGCTTTAAGTTATTTACATCCATGTTTAACTCTAAATGCTTCAAATTCTCCACATCCATGGTTGACTCTATTTGCTTCTTGTTGTGCAGGGGACTAGTTATTGTACTGCATGGGCTGAACGAACACAGGTTTGTAATATAATACATACATCATACATCTATACTGCTCTTTCTTGTAACTCTTGTTCACCACTAACCCATCCACATTCATACAGTGGAAGATATAATGATTTTGCCAAGAAACTGAATGCTAACGGCTTCAAGGTTTATGGAATGGATTGGATTGGTGAGTTGATGCTATTATACAACTGAACTTTTTTGTTGAAATTATGTGTTTACTTGGATAAAGTCTACACTATTCTGTTGAGGTGATAAAGTTTGAGGTTTACCTTTCCAGTGTTATGCTTATGATTACTCTTGCTTGAATTAGAAAATGGGGGTTGGGGCTGTGCAGTTTTGCAAATGAACCCATGTTTCTTTCTAAACCATGGTAATTCTTTGGCTAAAATCATTTCATTGAATGGTAAACATGCATGGATGACAAGGTACATGAGAGTGAATGCATCTGTTAATGTGGATATGAAGTATCAGTGTCGTGCAAGAAAAACAATTTTGTATCTCCTCTCTACTATTCCTATACATTTCTGTTTATTCTCGGAGAGGAAACATGATTGATCAAGAGGAAGCCATTTCTCCAGAGTTCTCCAAAAATCTACTTGTCAGCAAGTGTGTTCTATATGCTATGTTCATCTATTGGATGACCAAGTGCACATAGAGCCCTTTCTGTTTACATTTTCATAGCGTAGAAATCGTAGTTTTCAACTATGTATGTATATTTGCATGTTGCAGGGATGAGTGTGTGTCAATCAGGAAGCTATCGGTGCCTAAAAGTAACATGAGAAGCCCTCCTGTATAAGTAAGCTTGTTATTTGAGTCTTTGCATCTACCTTGCATTGAAAGTATGGTAGACAGAGGAGGCATTTTTTTGTAAATCCCAAAGAACCGTCATTGGAGCCACAACAATAACCAAAAAGCAAATAATAACAACCAAAAAAAAAAAAAAAGAAAAAAAAGGAAGAAAATGCTTTCAGATTTAGAGTAATTACATGGTGAAGGGTTTGTTTTCTATGTTGAGGTGTTCAGTTTTCATGGAAGCTTGAGCTGTCGTTCTGCATGGCTTGTATGTACATTCAAATCTTTGGATTGAGGTTTTTCTTTGGTGGGTAGACATATATATGCAAACAAGTTCACCTTGTAGAGTTGTCAGTTCCCTATTTGTTTGTTCTCTGCTATATAATATTGTCGTAGCCTTGTGGGTGCGAGAGTTCCATTGTTCACAGAGATTGTTTTGTATACATGTTACAGGACATGGTGGAAGTGATGGGCTGCATGCATATGTTCCTTCTCTTGACATTGCTGTTAACGACATGGTATGTCTCTGAATTCTCGTGCATTACAACCCCACAATAAAGTTTCAGGTTTGAGATGCATCTTGGTTGGTTAAGTTAGAAACACTATCGAAGTTTCCGAAGGACTAAAAAGTACTATTTGAATCACCGAAAATATATGGACGCGATCACCGCATACAATGTTGTCAGATTAACATACAGAAAGTTAAAATCACTTTCATTATTGAATTTTTTATTTTGGTCCTCCCTGATAATATCCATCTTACCTTTTCTCTACAGAAAACGTTTTTGAACAAAGTTCTAGCTGACAATCCTAAACTTCCCTGCTTTTGCTTTGGACATTCGACTGGTGGGGCTATTATCTTGAAGGTAAGTAACCAATTGGTCTGTAGTAACTTTTTAATTTTAGCCTGGTAATAGTCAAAATTGTTAATCTGTGATCCTTTCTAATAAGCATGCCCACATATGAATTATGTGTCTTATGTGCCCACAGGCTATGCTCGATCCCAAAGTGAGTGGACGCGTTTCTGGAGTAGTACTTACTTCTCCTGCAGTTGGAGTGCAGCCTTCTCATCCAATTTTTGCGGTAAGGAATTAAGGATGCCTTACTCAAGTTATACACTTATACCTTATCGCAAGTATTTTTCCTTTGATATGTGTAAATATGGACTTTTTTCAAGATAAAATTGTCTGTAAATGATTGTCTGTTAAGAATGAAGTTTAATTTGCGGACAGGTATCAATTTTGTGTTAGGCCAATATTTTTCTGAGTTCTATTTAATTTCTTCTCAAAATAATATTTTCCGACACTTAGCTGCTTCAAACTCCTTTGTGGCAGGTACTGGCCCCAATATTTGCCTTCTTGTTGCCACGATTCCAATTTAGTGCAGCAAACAAGAGGGGTACTGTAGTTTCAAGAGATCCAGCGGCACTATTGGCTAAATATTCGGACCCTCTGGTGTTTACTGGATCGATAAGGGTTAGAACAGGCTATGAAATTCTTCGAATCACAGCCAATCTGCAACAGAACTTGAGCAAGTTGACAGTACCATTTTTTGTCCTTCACGGAACTGATGATTCTGTAACGGACCCTTTAGCTTCAAAGAAGCTACATGAAGAAGCTTCCTCAACTGACAAAACGATAAAGCTGTACAAGGGGCTATTACATGACCTGCTCTTTGAACCTGAAAAGGAAGAAGTGACAGAAAACATCATTTCGTGGTTAACGAGTAGACTATGAGTATGATCTAACTTTTGTACCTGGAGGGGAAGAGTTGGCTTGGGGAATTGGAATAGTCCGTCTGTTTAGTTCCGACTCGGATGCAGAATGTACAAGTAGACAATGCCGCACATTACTTGGGAAATAATATTTATGAACATTAAACGATTGGCGAATTTCTTCTGGGAAATTTGAAAATAATGTGGTAGAATTATGGTGAATGACTGAATGTGTTCCTGCCTCTGTTGTTACAGGTGACCTTGTAAATTGTAATGTATGCACCTCTGCACTAACAGAAAGCTTGAAAGGTTATTTCCATTTCGGCTTGGCCTTGTTTAAGGGTGCTCTGATCAGAAACCATAAAAGAGAAGTTTTTTCCAGCTTCAACTCATAACTCTTGCAATCAGCTTCAAAAAGCCTTTGACAGCCATATTATTCTTCTCTTAGTTTTTGGCCTCACGGGGTAATCTACATGTAACATGTGGCTCTTTTGAACTACTTTGAATAAGTTTCTTGTAAAGATGAGTATATTTGATATTTTGATCAGTTCATCTAGTGATACGAAAATAGTCGCAACTGTCTGTTCCGCACAAGATGTTGTGCTTCAATATCCATATGTTCTGTTCTTGTTTTTGGGGACAGTTTCATTCTTTTCTCAACTGTTCCGCACAAGATGTTGTGCTTCAATATCCATATGTTCTGTTCTTGTTTTTGGGGACAGTTTCATTCTTTTCTCTAGAACAAGCTGTTAGAAATAATGATCAAATTCATGAAGAATTAAAGGAAGAATCGAAGAAAAGGAAGAGAGAAACAGATACAGTCATACAGAGCTAGCAGTTGGATCAAAGAACATAAAGCCGCATTAGTTCGCCCGAGTTCGTGCCTTAGTTCGTGGAATACGCATCTTCGACACAGCAGATCATGGCCTGCATGGAGGGAAATTTGAACTGATTTGGAACAGCCGAAAGTGTCACACTGGATCACAACGGCACTATCTGCAGCAACAAGTTCATGCTTTCTGTGTGATGTTTGTCACCATTTACAGACGAAGTTGCTTGGGAATTTCACGAGCTGTTTAGCACTACTTAATCTATGTACTACATAGATTAGATTCCATGTTTAGGTCATGATCAAACAACAAAGTTAGGGCAACATTTGAGGGCTATAAATAGGCTAGCTAGCTCAGTGTTTCTGTTTCTGCTTCCGCCACATTTTCATCAATAAAATATGTTTCTTCTTCATGTTTTCTCTATGAATTTTATCATGGCATGAAGAGCTAGGTTGTAAACACACTTCTCAAGCACTAAACACCTTCTCATACTCACTCTCTTCACTACACTAATTTTCACTTTCTCCATGGCAGATGTTGTTGACACTGGTTCTGGTTCCAACTCTGCTAAAACACTTACACATGAAGATCCACTCAGACACTACTACCTGCACCACACTGATAATGTCACTTCTGGTTCCATCACTCCATTACTGGATGGTGACAACTTTCACACATGGCATAGAGCTTTCAAAATGAATCTGACTATCAGAAACAAGATGTGTTTCGTTGATGGCTCTCTGGCTTGTCCAAATGATGAAAATGATCCAGATCACAAAACTTGGGTCAAATATAATACACTCATCAAGAGTTGGATGATTCATTCGGTTACCGATGGCATCAAAAACACCATTCTCTATTCATAGACTGCAGCAGATGCTTGGAGCAAAGTCAAAGTGAGATATACTCAACCAAATCAGGTGAGGATCTTTAAGCTTGAGAGAGACATCAACTCTCTTGTTCAAGGATCCAGCACTGTCAAGGCATATTTCACAAAGCTCACTGCACTCTGGGATGAGCTCAAGGACTGTCAACCAGTTCCTACATGTAGCTGTAAAGAGTGCAAGTGTGATGTCAATGGAAGCATTGCTCATCTCAATGAAACAAAGAAAGCGTTCAAGTTTCTCGTGGGACTTCTTATGAACCAGTGAGAGGTCAACTCATCATGTCTGAGCCTATTCCATCACTTGATAAGACTTCTCACTTCATTCTTCAAGAAGAAAGTCAGAGACAGCTCAGAAACTCAACAACTCCATCAGCTGAAAACATTGTCATGAATGTTGGAATGAAAAGAAAAGAAGTGAAGAGAGGCATGTACTGTCCCAAGTGTAAGATGAACAATCATAATCTTGAGAACTGTTTCAAGGTTATTGGCTATCCTGAGAGCTTTCAGAAGCCAGTCTATGAAAACCAGAGAGGAGGAAGAACTAGTGGTAGAGGAAGAGGAAATAGAGGAGGCCGAAACTTCTCTCAAAGCTACTCTTCCACTGGTTATGCTGCAAATGCCACCAATGAAGTCAACAACAACCCTGGTCTTACTGCTGAGCAGGTGATGCAGCTGCAGAGGTTTTTGGCTGAGCAGAACAAGCCAAATCCCAACACTAGCATCACTCCAGCTAACTTTGTATCACGTTCATTACTAAAACTTTCAAGTGAACCTTGGATCTTAGATTCAGGTGCATCTCATCATATTGTATGCTCACATAAGTACTTTACATATAATATATGAATTGTAAACTCTATGGTTCAGTTGCCTAATAGCTTAACACAAGTTATAACACACATAGGTGATGTTAAGATCAACAATGAAATGACACTGAAAAATGTATTATGTGTTCCTGATTTCAAGTTAAACTTGGTATCTGTAAGTAAAATGATTGGTGACAGTGATATAACAATGATTTTTACTAAAAATGACTGTGTAATAACACAGGAGGCTACTCAGTTGATGACCTCCTTGAAGATGATTGGAACAATTAAGCACTCAAGAGGGCTCTACAAGTTGCAGTTTCATGAAGAACCAGTTGCATTTTCTGATTACAAGAAGGCTTTTGCCATTAACAAAGATGAAGGGGTGTCACATGTTACTAGTCATTTGTGGCATTACAGACTAGGACATCCCTCATCCAGTAGATTAGAGTTGCTAGCTAGAGAAATTCCAAAAGTAGTTATGAGTAGTTTAGAACATTGCAGTGTCTGTCATCAAGCTAAGCAGAAAAGGAAGAGTTACTCTCCTAGTTCTACTGTTTATTGTATTGCTTTTGAAATGATACATTGTGATCTTTGGGGACCATTATCTGTCAATACATTGAATGCTTGTTCTTACTTTCTTACTATAGTTGATGACTTTACAAGGACAACTTGGTTACAGTTGCTAAAATACAAATCAGACACATCTGCAGCACTGCAGGCATTCATTAACATGATACAAAATCAGTTTCAAGTCTTGATAAAGACTGTAAGAACTGATAATGGAACAGAATTCAAACAGTGTACTGATTTCTTTGCAGAGAAAGGAATCATACACCAGAAAACTTGTCCTTATACAACAAACAAAATGGTGTTGTAGAGAGAAAACACCAACACATTTTGATCTTTGCTATTTCAGTCAAAGTTGCCATTGAAGTTTTGGGGAGAAGCAGCTCAAACTGCTGTATATCTTATTAACAGGACCCCTACTCCAAATGTCAATAACAGATCACCATTTGAGTTACTACACAAAAAGAAACCTAATCTCTCTCACTTGAGAGTTTTTGGATGTCTTTGCTATGCCTCTATCTTGCCAGTTCAGAGAACAAAACTTGATCCTAGGTCAAGAAGAGCAGTTTTCATTGGATATCCTCCAAATTTCAAGGGATATAAGTGTTATGATTTAAACACTAATCAAGTTTTTGTGTCCATAGATGTTTATTTTGTAGAAAGCATCTTTCCTTATGCAGAAAAGAATAGAGAACAAAGTGAATTGATGCTTAATACACCTGAAAATTTCTTTGATGAACTTAGAATAACTGAAAATAAACAATTAGATAATGACAATGATATTGTCATGAGATCTCCAGAGAGAATCAATGAACAACATGATAATCATGAAATTAGAACTCCATTGCAGAGAAATGATTCATCTGTGTCTGTACAGAGATCAGGTTCATCTGCAGAAAGAACATCTATGAGAGATCAGCATGCATATGATACTGAAATTGACATTGAAACTACTAATAGAACTGATGATCAAAATGAAGATGGAGAAGAGCTCAATGAGAGCACAACACTGAGAAGATCTTCAAGAGAAATACATACACCAAAGCACTTGAACTCTTTTCATCACTACAAGTTGCCTAGAACTCAAGATCTTCCAGGTGCTAACATAGTAAAGAAAGAAGGCACTGCATATCCTCTACACAAGTTTCTTGGATATGACAGATTATCTGAGAAACATAGAGTGTATTCAGTTCACTTATCACTCATTGAGGAACCATCATCTTATATTGAAGATAAGACATGAAGAGTGGAGAAAGGCCATAAATGAAGAGTTGAGAGCCCTTGAAGAGAATAAAACTTGGTGTGTGATTGAGTTACCAGATGGTGTTAAGCCCATTGGTTACAGATTTGTGTTCAAGATCAAGTTGAACTCAGAGGGAGAAGTAGACAAGTACAAAGCCAGATTAGTGGCCAAAGGATACACACAACAATATGGCCTAGACTACACTAAAACATTCAGTCATGTAGTTAAACTAACGACAGTGAAGACACTCCTTGCAATTGCAGCTAAAAGGAATTGGTTTCTGGAACAATTAGATGTTCACAGTGCCTTCTTGAATGGAGACTTAAGTGAAGATATCTACATGATCTTACCTCCTGGTCTTAAGATTAAGAGGGAGATAAATGATCAAGTTCTAGTATGCAAGCTACATAAGTCACTTTATGGATTCAAACAAGCTTCCAGACAATGGAATCTTAAGCTTACTAACTTCTTACTAGAAATAAACTTTGTTCAGTCTGCTACATGTTGGTGATTTTAGTGTCATCAATTCATTTTAGTAGTAATGTGATTTGCTAGAGACCGATGCGATCTCACATTAAGGCTCGGAACGAGTTCGGGTAGTGCGGAGTGCACGCTTGTTGAGCTAACGAGTTATCGGCCGCAAATACGAAGCATGGGTCAAGACTCAAGGGGATAAGACCAGAATCTGGGTAAAGACACCCCTTCGGTGAATTCTGGATAGATACACCCCTTCGGGGAATTCTGGACGAAGGCACCTCTTCGGTGAATTCTGGTTAAAGACACCCCTTCAAGGACAAACCGCATCGACTTTGTATTTCTATAAATTGGAGGATTCGGTCTCCAGAACAGACGAAGAAAAATTCTTACATCCTCTCTACTTTCTGATCGAAATTCATATTGCCTGAATTAGATTGCCTTCTTAGATTATCCCGGCAAGGAATTCGTGAAACCCAGGCAACAAGTAAGGGTCGAATTATCTTGTTTGGAAAGTGACTACATGATCCATTGAAGTTTCCAAGATTATCACCACCCTCTATATATTTACTAACAAACAAACAAGATAATCTGTTGATAATCATGGCTGGAGGAAGACCTTATCGAAGTATTGATGATGTATTTGAAGCCCCCTGTTGCTGGTTGCGTGAGATGCTTTGAAGGAATAAAGGAATCTTCAGCCTTCACATATACAGGGAAGTTAACTTGTTTGAATAAATTTTATTTTAACTTCCAGAATATTTATGGTGCTGCCTTGTTGGACGGTTTCATATTAATACGGAAGTGTTAGTATTTCAATGAAGAAAGGGATGATTCACTGGAATTTCGGCCATGATGTTGTTCAGTACCAAGAGAAACTGTATTATTGTCGTGGTGGAAAAGCCACAATCAGGACTGTCGTAATTCGACCGCGGAGATATTCTTATACTTGAAATATGCTCGAGAAAGGTGATGCGTGAACATACCGTCATCAAACCAGAAAGAGATGTTCAAGATGTTCTGGACGTTATGTTCGACGATGTTGCGGTTGAATACCAAAAATAATTCGGGGGATATATTGCTGCCAGTTGTAAACTGGATCTGTCCTAGTCAGACTACATATGCTAGTAGCAGCCATGAAATGGTGATCAAATGGAATGGTCCTGAGCAGCAAGTTATACATTCTGGCCATGTCAAGATGATACGATGTGTTGCATACATTTTGCACATGAGGCAATTAAGTAAACTGGTACAAGTGTATTCCAATGGAAAAGAAGTGTGTGTAGCAAACTAGCTTTGCCAAAATGGAATAAAGGAGTTAAGTACTATCATGGAAATGGTTCTTGTGGTATTGAAAAGTCATGTTTCTACATACAAAGAGACCATGTGGTATGTGTAAATCTTGACATTCTGAGTTGAAGGTTTCCACACCTTGATGCAAATGAAATATTTATTGAATATGCCATTTTGCGGATGTGATGTAATTTATAAATTACATTGAGAGAAGTTTTATAACAAGTATGGATACTTGGTATTTTGCAAGACTTGCATTGGATTCTACTTGTAAAGTGGTGTAACGGTTTGGAAAATTACTTTTTCTAATTTATGGTGAAAAAGAATTTGATACAACTTGATTCCTGTGGGGAATGCAAGTTGGTGCAACTTCATCCTTGAAGCTTGATTTACAACTCAAGTCACCATATAATTATCAAAGCAAAATTGTCCAAACGAACATTCTATTCAATGCACAAACTTGTGAAGAATAGAGGAAGGAAAAAGTCATTTTGTTACTTTATTATTAGCAGAACTTGTACTATGTCATATCAACACTTGTGTTGATGGAAACAATAGGCTTATTAAGTCTTAAGTCTATTTGCCGATGTTGTTAACTTCTGGTATACCCAGAAAATATGGGGAGAGGGGTGGTCGTAATAGCCAACAAAACGCTTAACAGAATTTCGCCCATGAGTAACAACAAGAATCCGTATGAGTTTCCCATATGGAGAACCGATATCACCTATTTCTATCTGTTGTGATAGTTATGCCACGTTGGCTAGAGCTTATAGTCAAATTTACAATGGCAAGTCTAAACACTTGGGTGTTAGACATAATGTGATTAGGGAGTAAATCATGAATGGGGTGATATCCATTGAGTTTGTTCGGTCGCAACAAACTTGGCTGGCCACTTGACGAAGGGGTTGGCTAGTGACTTAGTGAATAAGTCGGTGATTGGGATGGGATTAAAGTCCATCTAAATCTACTAGCTGTGGTATACCCAGTTCCCTTCTAATACAACGTTAGAAGCAGAATTCAATGTGGAAAGACCATAGTTAGAGATTGGAGCACATGTGTTTATCTTCCCCAAGTATGTGCTCAGACCTGCAAGTGATATTAGGTTGAAGTATATCTTCTTAATGGTTCTTTTGACAAATTGCAAAGCGGGTGCAAGACTAATAGGACCACCTATGTAAGCATGAAGTTTTGCCGCTTCAAGAAGCTTGGACTTGGCTTCCTATATGCTTATTAATGGATAAGGACACATGGCTTGTATAGTGTCAAGTATGGATTGTAGATGTTGTAGAAACTTGTGTGTATGATATCTTCAGGTATTCAAATGGGTTGAAGGGTTCAATCGTTACGACACCCGATTATCGAGTATTTGGAATGTGTATTGTACTAAGATGAAAATTTAATCGTAAGAAATTTTCATTTATGCACTTGTTTGATCGTAATGTTTGTGTTTATACACTTGTATGTATTTTTATATATACTTAGCAGATCAAGGATTACACTAAAATG
>JAQRGC012116476.1:0-11151 GCA_028659135.1 Plantago lanceolata
GAATAGCTGATATACTATCGGAGGATTTCAGTTCTCATTGTTAGTGTGATTTGTTAAGTCATCGGCCGGTGCATATGGCATGTTCAATATGGTATTGGAACATGTGCATTAAATCAACTAATAGAATGAGAACAATTGAGTCATTAAGATCAGACACTTAATCTTTGGTCGCGGCTCAATAAAAGTTATTCGTGAAGTGGAAGGACATTATCGCTATATGCCTTATCGACAGGTGGATTTGCATTCCTTCATCAAACACCCTCATTGTTATATATTGTCTGTAAGACCGATTAGTAATCTTATGGAACTATGATGATGGAGCATCAGTATTGTTTCAATGAGGCCCTATGGGTCACACAATACGGGCGTTGTAAGTCCAGTGAGATATTAATTAATTATTGATTGGATCATTATTAATTAATAATATGGAGAAGTTAATTTGAAATTGGATTTTAAATTAATTTAATATGTAGAGAGAAAATCAGGAAAAAGACAACTGAACGGAAATTCCCGGACAGGGCCAATTGGGCCCGGTCCAGGACGGAGCCTATAGGGCCGGCCCCCTATAGGGGATGGCGGCGGTAGTGGGGGAGGGTAAATCCCTCCCCACTTTGTTTCCTTCTAGGTTTTCTTTTTTCTTGGGGCCTAAGTCAAACTCCTAATTAGACTCCTAATTTGTTTAGAGTCCTATATGGAAATTTGGTTAGGGGATCTGGATATAAATACAAATCATTGTATTTTAGTTTAATACACAATATTTTCCATAGAATATCTCTAGCATATTTTCTCCATCTCCAGATTCTGAATAACGCCTTCCTAACGACTTTAACTTGGAACGATCCGTGGATACCAAGGTTTGAAGTTTATGCATCAGTTCCCGCGTAGAATTTCCAGGACAACGCAACGATCTTGCAAAGTCTATATCTCCTTCGTTATGAACCCGATCGAGGCGATTCCAGTTGAAGAATACTCCAGACGAATTCTTCTAGCTTCGGAATGGACGGATCGTTGATCGGAGTCACATACTGCCCTGTATGCACTGCCGAACAGCAGCCAACTTCTGGAGCCCTAATCCATGAACGAATAGAACGAACTACCGGTTGATCCGATTCTATAAGTGTATCAACCCGTGTCATATAATCATGAGCATGATCAAGTATGTGAAGAAAAATTTTAAACTTCCGCTACGCAAACTTCGTGGTATTTTCTTACATATTTACTAACACAAATGGCCGACCGCAGTGTGAAAAGTCCAGTCGGGATCATCAAGGATGTCCTCGTCAAGGTAGATAAACTAATAATTCATGCAGATTTTGTGGTAATGGAGTCGACCGACGAAGGAAGAAACCACATCCGTGAACACGTGGTGTAACGCCCCAAACCTCTTTACCCTTATAAGCATGCATTAGTTTCAAGTAAATTTTATTTACTTGATCATAAGTACACGTCACTATATTTGGTACTCGTGCATCTATACATTTTGATACCTTAATTGCTATTATGTTAGTTTTAATAGTAGTTGGTATTGAAACCTTATATGTTTAGACGTTCCGGCCATCAATAAGTTTTACTAGACTATTTTATATCATAACGAAGAGCTACAAAGGTACGGATAGAATATTATGGACAGTACGATTTTATAGTATTTGATTGTATTTTTTCTAAAAATTATTTAGTCTTAATGTTTTATTAGCCCCTGCCCTCAATATGTTTGACGGACTCGTTTTATATCCAAACGAGGGGCTATGAAAGAGCGGACAGTATAATATGAACCGCACGAATTTATATTTTTCGAACATATGTTCGTTTTAAATATCGAACATATGCGTGAAAGTCGAATAAACCGGTTAAGTGACTACAATTTACTACATGCCACTATAATATCCTTCACCGCCACAAATCACGCGGCCCAAATGAAGTTACTTCAGCTTGAAGTACTTAGCCACGCATCACACAAACACCGCCTCTGTTTTCTTCACTTTAATTCCATTGCTTTTACTTCAACAATAAGAATCATTTTCACAGCCTAAAGATCAACATCACACACTTATACACTACTACTACTACATCGAGATGGAAAGAGAAGTAAAGTAGTATGAAGATGATTCCTAGTATCGAACGGTTAGTGATATGCAGGAGCGTTCGAGGGTATGTATCTCTTGTTTATCTATTCGATTTTACGGTTCGTTCGAATTTTATTAATTTATTTTATTTTGGGCCGAGTAAATACGCCCTTTACAGGTTGGTTAGCTTGTAGAGATAGCTCGAGTAATGTTGTTAGCTTTGAACGGTTGATGGTAAGTATAATTTTATAACTTATTATTTGATATGAATGTAAGTTGTATTTGATAATTTGTTGTTTAATTAATATGTGCTATCGATGTTAAAGAATGTTGTTTGAACTTAAGTTGCTACATATGTAAATCATATGACTAAAGTTGATTAAGTAATGCTTAATTGTTGTGAATAATGTGTGGATTGTGTGTTGATATGCTATATAAGTGTGATTAGCTTGTTTTCACCGTAAAGTAAAGCTTATTAGTAAGCTAATAGTGCCTACGATATATATGATTATGTCAAATGCATTCACAAGAGATAAGAGGACTCTGTTATGGCTAATGTTAACTTTGAGTCTGATGAAAAAGAAAAGAGAGGAAAGATCTCCAACATGACTGGATGAAGAATGCTCCAGCATGTGTGGACAAGTTACCTGGAGACAAATTAGCTCCAGTGGACCACCCCGAAGAGCTCTAGTAAGTAAGTTGGGGCACCTATATATATGCCAGAGAGCTCGATGAAGTATGTTGATATTATGATCACAATTTACTCTTGGTTACAGTAAAGCCATAACAGCTAAAGAAAATGACCAAGCATATGCATTTATTGTCTGACACAATGTGATGTGAATAAAACCTTTGCGGTTTGAAGAAGAGATGGAAATGATGTGATGTGAAGAGCTTAAAGATAAGGTGCTTACAAGATAAATGACTTGCAAAGGCACAAGTGAGAAATGAGAAGATGTGAAAGAAAGAAGGTTGTTCTGTGTTGAATGTGCAAGTTGCTAATTAAATTTTTATCAAGTATCTTACATGTTTATTGAATGGCGTGTTACTCTATTATACTTATTGAGCCCGCAACTCATTCAATTGCGATGTTGTTTTTATAACTATTGAAGAAAAGGATAAAGAAAAGGGGCTTAACAGATAAAAGTTAAGTCCTGGATCGAAGCTCGACTGGACGGTTTCACTCCTTACACTCTGGTGGCTCATCATCATCATTGCATGTCATATAGGGTAAATATTGTCTGTCAATAAAAGTGGATTTACTGCTCAAAGCATTTAAATTATGCCTTTTTAAAATGTGGATTATGGTTTTCAAGTTTAACGCTTCCGCAAATGTTTTAAAATGAGAATTCACTTGACTTCTCAAAGCTTGATTGTTAATTTTATAATGCAAGTTCTTTATAAACGCTTCAACATGTGATCACAAACTAAGTAGGTTGCTAATTGTGTATCGAGGTGGTAGGGCGTCGCCGCGCATACACAACACATAATTGTGTCTAATTGTGTACCAACATGACGGGGCGTCACACGTGGTCCTGCTCGGTAGGCCATTCATGGCAACCACTAACACGTGCCTCGAACTTAAAGGTAAAAAGATCTCAATGGAGGTACTGGGTGAAAAGATTGAGTTAGTTGGTTGTAGCGTAGGCGTGGCTAATAGTGTTTCCGAGGAACTTAATTTCGTTGATATTGATTATTCTATGTTCCATGATAATTTGTTGACCATAAAGCCACTTGAGCCTCTTAAGGAGGTACTAACCATGCAGGTTGATAGAAATTGCCTAACAAAAGTGGCCATAGAGATTGAACAGGTGATGGATTCGACACCGAAAGTTCCAATAGAAGAAGAAGTGTTGGAATCACTTGAAGCTGAAGAGAAAGAAAACCCGTTGCCTGAATAGCCTAGTGTAGAGCTTAAACCACTTCCTAGCCACCACAAGTATGTGTTTTTGGGGAATGATCGAAGAAACTGATAAAGGATTTGTCATGTCCCAAAATCAAAATAAATTTGTTGCTAGGACAAATGGCTAAAACTACATCAATGCACTTAATATAAACGCAGTGTAGAGAAGCTAACCCTGAGTGTCGGGCTCTCAGGAATAATCTAGCTTAGAGCTTCAATTCTAGAATTACTAAAACAACAAACGACAACTACTCTACTACTGAAAGTGATCAAATATGTGAGACGAGTTGATGGTAGCTTAGCAAATCTGTAGCTTCATGCTATAATCATACATGCAAGTGCAACAAGTATGGCTTTAAAAGTGTTGCACCTTGATCTTTCTATGGGAATTGTACCATATCAGACAACTCCATTTTGAGAGGATACTGCCGCAAGGTTTCCACCCTAACGCTCGATCAAGACTAACACCAAAAGACAAGTTTATGACTCGTATTTTGAAAATTTCCTATTAATAGTAATACTGATCATGTTAGTGAGTCATGATCAACAATACCTAAGGTTTGTAACAAGATTTGACAACATTGGTTGTCCGAGTTGATTAACTTAACTCTACGAAAATGGTTGGCTTAGCTTGTTGAGAGATCAACCTTACAAGTTACTTAGGCAATTGATTCAGAAATTCAAGCATGCATAATTATGAACCCTAGCTCAGATTTACATTCTACCACCAACAAGTAATCTAGCTACTCATAACTATAACAAAATCAATAAGCATCATAAACAATGAAAACATACTGAATAGATGAAATAGAAAGAGTAAAATGAGTGATACAAGTTACCACCGAGGTTGTCAGTCTGAGGTGAATCCGTAAAAACTCACTAGTACACTGATAGCAAGATGTCTCTACGTCCGATCCTGTTTCTAGATGATCAAAATCAACTACCAATGCTTATTACAATTGAAAGGACCCACAAACCAAGCTCTAGGGTTTCTGAGATCTCAAAGATGAGTTTTTAAATGAATTCCCGATCAACATATACAAAAGAAGCTGGAATTCCGGAACTGCCCGCCTGGCTGGGTGAAGGGGAATCCTCTGCCCAATTGCCTCCCAGGTGCTGCTTCTCGTTTGATTGCTCTTGAGTGTTGTGCACGAGCTCCGAAACTCCATCTCTTGGCCTTCGCAAATGTCCCCGCACGTGTTGGCACACCCGTGGGTCACTGTTTTGCATCAAAATGTCAGCATTTGAGCCAAATCCATGATCATCAACCGGGATTCACCTAAACTCTAAAAATAACAGAAAACAAGGGAAACGTGACACTATTCTAACTAAAATTCATACTCGAGGATAACAAATAAGGTGAAAAAAGACCAAATAACGGTGCAAAAAACATCGTCATTGTTGGTCCCTAAGACAATAAGGTTAAAGACTAGGGGGGGGGGGTGAATAATCTTTAAAACTTTTTGTGTCTAAAACTGTTTTCTCAGCAATCACTAGGCGGTTGCTGATACTTAATCAATAAGAATAGCGGAAGTCCTTAAGTTAAGTACTCACTAAGCAGATAATTAGCAAGATCAGATAAATAGTAAACAGATAGCTTGCTGAAAGTATATGCAGGAAGTAAAAACACACAGTAACTACATTGATTTGGCACAATTCATTTATGATGAGATTTTGGCTCGTGCTCGCAAGGGGTCATCATACATTTTCCCTTAACTCATCACTCAATATTGTGGGAATTTGCATGTGCCTCGCATTGATTATGGTGAAAAACCGATCGGTGTTCTTAGTACGGATTCTTGGGAAAGAATGGTTGGTGCAAAAGTGAAGAAGACGAAGAGGATGGATAATGACGATTTGGAGCACGAGCATGACCTTCCTTCACAGCGCTCGGTGCCTACTGACGATGATTCTGAGCACCATGCTTCTTTTTCTGATGCGGGTCCTACTATGGCCCCGGTTACTTCTGCTGAGGCTAGCCCTTCCATGCCTTTAGCCTATGATCCTGTTGTTTCTGCGCATGCTCCTTGGAAAGAATATGTGAACTCTAGATTTGATGAGCACCTTCACACTGTGCAAGATACTCTTGATGCCCACACTGTTCTTGTTGACAAGCGTCTTTCTTCCATTGCTACTGAACAGGCGAGCCAACAGACTGCTAACTTGCAGCTTATGAACGATTTATGGGCCAATGCAAACCCTTGGATGGAGCAGCAGCGAGCCTTTATGGCACGATTTCCAGCACCACCACCACATTCGTGATTCTGCTTTTCTGATCTCTATTTCGCCGCCGACAGACGCCATTATTTTCAGGTCGTATTCATCCACTCTTTCTTTTCTTAGCTTTCAAACTGGAGACCATGTTTTCAGCTAGGTTTGGGGAGGGGGTAGTGGATGACTGATTACTTGTTTATTTTTTGTCATGCTTACTATTGTTGTGTTGGAGATTTATTGATCATTGTAGTTAGGATTTGTGCTTATTTGTCACTTGCATATTCATATTTACAGCTTTAGCATGTTTATATTTATGCATGCATATCATTCTGTTTACGTATTTAGTTGCATTCATGTTTATTTGGTAGAGTCGAGTAAATTGTTATGTCCTGAAAATTGCGATTGAGTTTGTTAACTATTTGTGAATGATTTCCATGCTTTTTATGCAATGTCGATAGTTTGAACTTTAAAGCTATTGGCATGTTACATTCTTGCAAGCATATGCCTTACATTAAGTTGTTTGGTTAAACTCGGGAGTCTTGCCCATGTGAGCTTGTAGAGCCATGACCCATCATTTAAAAGCCAATTGGGGTCTTAAGATTAGTTGTGGTTGTCTGACTGGAAACGGATCACAAATAGGCTTACGTAGTAAAACTTAATGCATGCTCTCTACTGATACGTCATTCATTTGTGCATGAATATGATATGGCATACTACTTTTCCCGGTTTCATTGTTTGCTGACACTTGATATCACTACAAAAAAATGCAGAAATTGTGACCAAAATTTGTGACAAGCTGATATTTTGTCACAATAGGCTAGGTATGGTGATAAAATTTCCACATGTCACAATAAATGACAGTTAAAGTGACAAATTTGGCTCTTGTCACAACTGCTCGACTAATTGTGACAAGGCCATATGATCATCACAATACCATCAGTTATTGTAATAAACCTTACTTCTCACAATTAGAGTTTGGTCATCCGTGTTTAAAATTGTGACAAAATAGCAGCTTCCTCACAATGAATTATAGTTTGTGACAAATGGTTTCGTCACGTGACTTTGTTGGCTTCCCAATTTTTTATTCGTGACAACTCAATAGATGTCATCACAATATTAACGTACATTTGTGACAAATCAACATGCTCATCACAATGAATTATAGTTTTTGGCAAATGGTTTCGTCACGTGGCTTTGTTAGCTGCCCAATTTTTTTGTTCGTGACAACTCAACATATGTCATCACAATATATTAACGTACATTTGTGACAAACCAACATGCTCATCACTGAGATTATAGTTTGTGACAGTTGTTTTCGTCACAGGGTTTTGTTAACAGCCCAACTTTAAGTAGTGGTCATACTCGTGATAACTCAAAAGTCATCACACAATGAAATATATGGAATAAAAATTGCTGCCAATGGGAATCAAAACTGGACCACTTAAGACACGTGTAACAATACTTACCAATTGAGCTTAACAATGTTATTGAAATAGTTTTGTTAGTCTTTACAGTTGTATCATTTCATTAGACTGTGTTAGTAGGGAAGAAGGAGACGAAGCAGTTTCAGAAAATTGGGGAAAACATCAAAAGTATTTGAAGAACGTGGCTGGGTTGTAATTTGGCCTAGTTCGCCTTAGTTAAATCACACTAATTCGTCGACATTTTCTCAATTCATTTAATTTCGACTAAATACTTAATATTTTATCCGGGACATATTTTCTTTGTCTATGTTCGTAAGTTCGTATATTTATAACTATTAAACGTTATGTGTGCCCGTCGGCTCATTCGTGCCCTGCACGTCCCAGGTGTTAGTAAATATGTAAGAAAATATCTCAAAGATAGCGCAGCGGAAGTTTAAAATTTTTCTTAACATACTCTAATCATGCTCATGATTATATGACACCGGTTGATACACTTACTGAATCGGATCAACCGGTAGTTCGTTCTGTTCGTTGATGAAGTAAAGCTCTGCGATTTGCTCGTCTGTAAGGGCAGCAAGATCGTCTGAGTAATCCTCGAAGTCGAATACGTCAAGCTCTTCGTCAGGATGATTCATGCACAACTTCAAACCTTGGTATCCACGGATCGTTGGAAGTCAAAGTCGTTAGGAAGGCTTTATTCGAAATCTGGAGATGGAGACAATATGCTAGAGATATTCTATGGAGAATATTGTGTATTAAACTAAAATACAATGACTTGTATTTATAGCCAAATCCCCTAACCAAATTTCCATATAGAAATCTAAACAATTTAGGAGTCTAATTAGGAATTTGACTTAGGCCCCAAGAAAAGAAAACCCACAAAGGAAAGAAGAAGAGAGAGAGTAAAACTCTCTCCCCCCACATGTGCGTGGACCGACCCAGCCCTCTAGGGCCGGCCGGTCACTTGCCTCGGCTGGGCCAGGCCACTTTGGCCTGGCCCGGTCTTCTTTCTTTATTTTTCTTTTCTTATTTCTCTCTACATATTAAATTAATTTAAAATCCAATTTCAAATTAACTTCTCCATATTAATTAATAATGATCCAATCAATAATTAATTAATATCTCACTGGACTTACAATGAACGTATTGTGTGACCCATAGGGCCTCATTCAAACAACACTAATGATCTTCATCATTAGAGTTCCATAAGATTCCTAATCGGTCTTATAAACAATATATAACAATGAGGATGTTTGTTGAAGGAATGCAAAACCACCTGTCGATAACGCATGTAGTGAATAATCTCCTTTCATTCATGGATAACTTTTATTGAGCCGCGACCAAAGGATAAGTGTCTGATCTTAATGACTCAATTGTTCCCATTCCATTAGATGATTTAATGCACATGTTCCAATACGATATTGAATCATGCCATATGCACCGGCCGATGACTTCACAAATCATACTAACAATGAGAACTGAAATCCTCCCATAATATATTAGATATTCATGCGGAATGAATCCTGTTTTTGGCGCCATTGCCGAATGACATACACTTTCATATCACACACAACTATAGATGTATATACTATTGGCTAAGGTGCAAGCATTGTCTATAATCAAAGTGTGATACTAGATGTATTCATTCGCAATGCACTCAAGTATAAGGACCTATTCACAACCTTACCACCACTACTTCCATAGACACTCTGGAATAGCTACAAAACCTTAATGGTTTCGTGGTTGGGTACTGCCAATCATCTCTAAATGATTATGCGCCCATCATGGGTAATCGAATCACCTCGTAGTTGTGGGATCAACTACATATTCTAAAGATATGATGCAAGTCACATTCTGTTCTTAGCATATCTAATACTCTCCGTGTAAGTAGATGATCTTTGACCAGCGACGAGTTTAGAACCATAAGCGTATGATCCAATAAGCTCCCACTAGCTTCATTGATTTCTTATGATCATGGAGTCAAACATTAAATAATATCAGGCAAACAGATTGTATAAATAATGAATACGAAGCCTTAAATAAAGATTGTATTATTGCTGAATCAATAATACATGTTAAATGTGATCTGAAGCATATAATGTTCCTATCTAAGATTGTCTCTTAGGACACATATATCTTTCAATCTCCCACTTGTCCTAGAGACAATCACACATAGGCTTAATGCCAACATTCATAAAATGTTTCATGTGATTCTCTGTGCTTAAGGGCTTAGTGAGAGAATCCGCCACGTTATCAGCTGTGACAACTCTATCTAGACGTACAGATTTCCTACTAATAAAATCTCGAATGAGATGATATTTTCGACATATATGCTTGTTCATGTTCATGGATCTTGGCTCCATCGTGTGTGATACAACGCCACTGTTGTCACAATAAACGATGATTGGACTGCAATCCGGAACTACCTTTAATTCCGTCAAGAACTCGGACAGCCATACGGCTTCCTTTAATGATTCTGAAGCAGCAATTTATTCAGACTCTGTTGTAGAATCAGCAAGAGTTGATTGCTTACAACTCTTCCAGCTCACAGCTCCTCCATTGATTGTAAACACATACCCAGTCTGTGATTTATAATCGTCTGGATCTGATTCGAAACCGGCGTCCGAATATCCACGCATTACTAACTCTTGTTCACCACCAAACACCAACCACCAATCTCTACTTTTCCGAAGATACTTTAGGATTGTCTTAACTGCAGTCCAGTGTTTCATTCCTGGACTTTGTTGGTGTCGACAAGTGACACTTAAAGCGTATGATACATCGGGCCTAGTGCAATTCATTGCATACATGATAGATCCAATTGCAGAAGCATATGGAATCGTACTCATGTAGCGAATCTCCTCGTCAGTCGCAGGACTATCCTTGGATGAGAGGGATACACCATGCCTTGCTGACAAGAATCCAAAAACTTGGATTCTTCCATCTTGTATGGCTTAAGTATCTTGTCGATGTAGGTGGTTTGTGACAGCCCCAACATTTTCTTGGATCTATCCTGTGGATTTTGATCCCAAGAATGTAGCAGGCTTCACCCAGATCCTTTATCGTGAAAGTCTTGCACAACCATTGTTTCACAGACTTAAGCATGGAAATGTTGGTTCCCATAATTAAAATGTCATCGACATAAATTATAAGAAACACATTCCCTTCTACGCTATCTTTAAAATAAACACATGGATCTTCTGCGCTTCTAATGAAGTCATTAGATTGGATGGCTTCATCAAAGCGCAAGTTCCAACTCCGAGAGGCTTGCTTTAATACATAGATGGATTTCTGTAGCTTGCATACTTTGTTAGGATTTGCTTTAGATTTAAATCCTTCAGGCTGTGTCATGTACACTTCCTCCTCGAGGATTCTATTAAGGAAAGCTGTTTTGACATCCATTTGCCAAATCTCATAATCATAGTATGCAACAATCGCAAGCCAAATCCGAATAGACTTAATCTTCGCAACAGGTGAGAAAGTCTCGTCATAATCAATGCCTTGGCGTTGATTATAACCTTTCGCCACCAACCTAGCCTTGTAGGTT